>NJRQ01000033.1:831099-878686 GCA_003063805.1 Aphaenogaster ashmeadi | reverse complement strand
TTTGAGGCCAAAACTCACTATAAAATATAGTGAGATTATTGTTATTCCAACCATTTTTTTCTCTCAGTATACATGAATTTTTTAATGTTTAATTTCTATTCTAATTCTCTGTTATATTCTCTTTAGATATGTAGAATGAAAAATTTTGATCTATTAAACGTTATTATTAACATTCAATCTCTACTCTTAAAATTGTTCATTAATCCGTTTGAATTTCTATCATTTAATTAAGGAAGACAAAGTGGGCAAATACTTTTAAGCGGTAGTGTATAATGACATAGTAAATGATTAGTAGTTGGGAATATCATTTTTATAGTAAATGTTACCATTTATGTTGGTGACAATTCCGATATAGGCATAGTATAAGTGACCCATGTAAAATTTTTGCCAAAAATTATAATCATTTAAAGTAAAAATATAGTAATGATAAAATATATGGAATAGTAAGAGAAACTGACCATTTTATATAGTCAATACAATTGGAATATTTGTACAGGTGACTATATTTTTAGCATGTTTTACTATACACGTGGTAATAATAACAAAGAAAATATGGTGACTATAAATCTGTATTCAATCTGCTGTATTTTTCATGTTTAAATGAACTATAAAAATATGTTTGAGGCCAATATAAAATATAGTGAGATTATATTGTTGTTCCAACCATTTTTTTCTCTCAATGCACGAACATTCATTATCTCACTCGAATAAGTGATGTTTTCTTGACGAAAGACAGGAAAAAAAGCGAATTTAGATACAGCATTAAAGGCTGCGGTCTACTTGGTGCTACAAATGCTTCGAACAAAGAATTTTATTAATTGTCCAATCAAAAATGCTTCAAAGAATTGTAGCATTAAGTGGACGGCAGCCCAAGATTCATGTTACGGATCCCCTCGTATAGTTCTGAATTTCTCAAAGTTCTATGAGATAATAAAAATTGTTGTAAAACTTGGTATGAACTCTGCTAAACAACCTGGTGGGTTAATCTAATCTTTATGAACATTTATTTGATTTTACAGAACGTGACTCTGATCATTATCTTTAAAATACGATCAATATGTTACGCGTATAGATAAACGTAGAGATACTCCGATATATTTTTATATCCCACGTAAATAAAACAATGCCGGACTGGTCATTTCAATCGTATTTTTGCACTAAAAAAATAAAACGCTGTTTCATTCCTCCTCCTTTTTCCGCTCTTGAGCTAGATCGGATATTTGCTTGGTTAAACAAGCATGCAAAGTTGAAAATAACGCAGATGAGAAACAAGTAAACTTCCGTTCTTTCACAATAGAACATTGTTTGTTATTTGCTTTGATATCGATAAAATATCAAGCGCGCAAATATTGCGTTAAGATCTAAACGCTAGCGATGGCCGTCTCTCTCTGTCTTACATTGCGACGTGCACTGCAAATGAAAATAGATTTTCCTTTCACATTTATCCCTACAACGTTGATCTCTACTTCGATGGAAACAGATGGTAGAGCATGGGGAGTCGCTTACATTCCTTTTGAACGTTTATTCGACTTGCGCGTGCTTTTCCAGTCGATTCACTATTTTCTTCTCTCTCTGCTTCCTTTTATTTATAATATAAAGACAATTAAAATTGAAACGTGTTATGACCACTGAAGCAGGCTCTATCTAAAGAAATTCTGAGACAATCTTGTTTGATAAAATGCAGATCTTATTACCTTACGGATGATAACGTTTCGCATTATAAGCATGAATGCGTAAGTTTATCTTTCTCATTCAAAATACTATCTTATCGAGATATTTCGCGCAATCAGAAGATTTTTTTAGTACATTATAAAACGATAGGTCATAAGTGACTGTGGAATGTTATTTATTACACATGATTAAATCTTAGATTGTATGTGTAAAAATATAAATCGTCAATCGTGTGTATCAACTGTAAATCAAAGCTTGATATTTCCAGTATTTCCTGTGAGAGTATCTAAAAATATGGAATCCATAAAGATCGTCAATCTTTTTAAATAAGAATGTACAATCATGTTATTGTAATTATAAAGAATATGTACTACTATATTCTTTTCGTTTGCGTTTCACATGAAACGAAAGATGCATTAATGAAGAGCCGCGCGATTATCCTAAATAAGAATAAATGATAAGTTATTGACAAACGTAGTTTTTTATTTATAATTTTTACGAAAACTTTTGAAATTGACAGGAAAAAGATATCAAATCAATGACCAACCGCTGATAATTCACCGACTATTGATCTTGCTGCCTTCTATAACAGCGACTGGTTTTCGCCGCTGGAAATGTTTCGCGAATTGTACGATACGCGGTGCGGATTTTGCGAATATTCTTTTATCATTTATTTATTCCGTTAAATCAAAGAATTTCTGTTCCAACATGAACTCACCTACAATTAAAATATTTCATTTCGGATATCACGGGAGAAGCAATCGTGCTTGTCGCAAATAGCAAACTTCATTGTACTTGTAATTTTTTAATTAACATATATATTTAAAATAATTTCGATCCTTTATACATATTTATAAATAAATATTCTAAAGAAATATACACATTACTGAACAAATATAAATTATTAAACAAGTATAAATATAGTAACGTAATACAAACTATTATGCATACTTCTAAAAATTTAATTAATTTACATTTGTATTTAAAAAAATCTAGATTTGCGATTTGAAGTCTCTAGGCAATTGCGGATTGTCTATTTTTTCTTATACTGTCGCAGACGATCTTTTTGCACATTCTCCGAAATTTGGAATCATCTTTTTGTAATGTATTAGTTTCGAGCCCGAAGAAGCAGACAGTCTCGCTGGCTAAACTTGGCAGCAAAATCTAGGAATTCGACCGGCTCTTCATTGTGTCCGCGTATCGTTCTACAAATTGCTAAACCAGACGGCTGATAGCAGTCGTCTGGTTTAGCATGAGTTTACGACCTAAAAACGAATTTTGGAAAACATGTGAAAAAATTTGTTTAGCTATATGTACAATCGTTAAATTACCGCTGTATGTATTCATTATTTTAATTTCATCTTGAAGTTATGTTATATTTTTATGTCTGAAACATCTCGATGAAACGACGTTCCACTAAATGTATTATGTCTAAAGAGAGAAAACGTAGGCGGTAGCATGCGGTGCCTTGAAATTTTCAGACACGATTGCGATTAATCCGAATACGTGTCGGATTTTACCGGTTGCGAAGGCCGGTTGTGAGCTTTGTGCGCAAATTTCGCCACCGTTGTCCGTCGAGATTGACTAAATTCGCAGTAAGCGGATCAGCGTGTTCGTTTGCTGCTGTCCCACGACCTAAATAGGACTATGAATAAATAATCAGCAATCGTATTCATTTGAATGCAATCACTGCTACGGAAGTCACATTAAAATTTCATTACCTGTTGCCCGGAAAATTAAGATTATTTATATTTTGGTCATAATTAAAAAGAGAGAAAATAAGTGAATAAAAACGATTGTCGATACATTATAACTCTTTTTAAAGTCAATATTGATGATTACGATACGCTATACTTAATATATTTCATCCATGTGAAATTTTTATCGCAAACGCGACGAAAGATTTTTAGGTCAAGTAAAGTCTTTCGAATTAAGCTGATTATTTGATAGAAATTCATGTCCCATTAACGCGAAAACGTAAGATAGTTAAACTGGAACATAACTGTATACATGTCGTTAAAAATGACATCTTAATTATAGGCTCGACCACACGCCTTTATCACGATCTCCCGTAAACGTTACACAATGATCATAAAGCTCGAAAGCCTCAGAGGAGTAATTTTCTGCAGATTTAACATGTCAGGTTTTCAGTGTAACCTATTCGGATTTGTGACTGGTACGCAAATAGTTTTACGGGTTCTTTGCGAGCATGATTTAGTTTACGGACATTGATAGGTTGCGCGAAGCCAAATATTCAGTTCTGTACTCTGAAAATTTTGCCATAACGGATATTCGAATTTATATATATATATATATACGAATATCTGTGAAAAGAAAAAGAAATATATATATATATATATATATAGAGAGAGAGAAAGAAGGATAGAATATTGCAAATTTAAAACATGTTCTCGCGGTAACATTTATTACTATATTGTCACAAATAGAATTTTTACAACTATGCGCTGCTTCTTGAATCTCAAATTATTTCATGGCGACAATAAAGCAGTGGAGCTTACTTTCACGCGGTTACGACGCGGGGAGTCGAGCCGCGAGCATCACCGAAATTACGCGGACTACCACCCGCGATCCTCCGGTATCTTGCGTAATAAATCCGCGTCGGCCGGACCGCACGGCGGATCCGGCAGCGTCGATGCAGTCGGTACCGCGGTTGGAAGAGGCCGCTGCCGCCGCCGGCGGTCGACCGCCTCGAAATGTTGATGCTAAATAAAACTCCTAGCTACTTGGGCCGATGCCATGCGCTCTAATTTCCGCGAAGGCACGGCCGGCTGTGGACGTGGTGGCCCGGGGTTTGCCACGTCGGAGGGCGATCAGCGCGACAGATCGCCGATAGATCCTAGCGATTCTTCGCAATCGCGAAGCGGGAAGTGGAAGATTCGAAAGGAGGCGGATAAGCCGCGGGTGAAAAGACGCGGAGCCGTTCTCTTGGTTGCTCTCGCACGTCAAGCGACAGGCATCATCGAGAGACGGTGGGTAGAGCCTCGCGAACAACGTCCGGTCTTCGCCTCTTCCATGTGAAGGCTGCCCTGTCATGGCTGTCGCCCTTCTGGGCAAGTGCGTCGCGCTGTTGGGTCTCATCGTGCTGCTCTACACCACCTGCTATGGCTTCCGGATACGCGACATCACGCCGCAGATGCACCATCCGACCGTCTGCGTCCCGGCGCATGGCAGAGCCTGCCCAGCGGACAAAACGGTGACGACCGGGGGACCGATGTACTCGGCCCGGAAATGGCATGAAGGCACGGTGCCGCGGATCATCGCTGGTGGCCGGAAACCACCTGGCGAGTCGACGTCAGACGTCGGAACGGACAGAATTCGAATCGAGAAGATCACTGAACATCCGAGAGATAGAGATGCGACTGGACCTACAGCGAGAGGCTCCAGGATAGAAAGCGACGAGATGGATGACGATGAAGAGGAGGAAGAGGTTGTGGAAGTGGAAGACGTAGAGGAGGATGAGGAATCGGTGGGGGATTCTAAGAGAGATCAGACGGACAGAAAAGCAGATGAAGATGAAGAAGAAGAAGAAGCATCCGAGGCTGAGCTATCAGATCAAGATGTTAAGGATAAGGAAAAGAAAGTGCAAAGAAAGTTTTCTACTGAGGACGATGATGATGAAAGTGAAGATGATGATGATGATAAAGATGAAGATGAAGATGAAGATGAAGATGAAGATGAGGATAAAGATGTAGATGAAGTCGATAATAAAAAAATTTTCAAAAAAGATTCAAAAAAACAAGTGGAAGAAATTAAAACCGCAAAGATTTTTAAATCGATGAAATACAGTAAAAGTAAAGTTGATGATGATGATGACAAGGAACAGGAAGATGAATCGAAAGAAGAAGAAAAGAAAACAGCCAAGACAGATCAGCGAAAAGTAATAGAATCACTTAAAAAACAACTTAGTGTACCACATAAAAAACAAGAAAAAGATAAAGACGACAAAGATGAAGATGAAGACAAAGAACCTGATGTAAAAGAAACCATTTCTGCACCCAGAAAATTGGAGAAAGTGAGGCTCGCCGATAAAGATAAAAGAACAACTAAACTTTTACCTAGCAAACCTGATATGGAAAAACCAAAACAAGAAGATAAAAGACCAGCCGATGTCGCGAAGCCAGTGGTTGAGAGCGTAAAAAAGGCAATCGAAAGCACAAAGAAAATTGAATCGATCGAAAGCACGAAAGAATCCGTCGACAGCACGAAGAAATCAGTCGATAGTGCCAAGAAATTAACTGAGGACACGAAAAAAGTTGAATCGGCTAAGGCTGCTCCTAAGCCTAAGGCTGAAACTGTAACGAAGGTAGACGAAAAATCGAAGACGCGAGTGAAACCGGAAACTTCAACACCTGCACCGAAGATTAAGGAACAAGCGAAACAACCAGAGAAGGCGGATGTCAAAAAAGTAGCAGCGAAACCAACTTCGAGACCGTCGAAGGAAGTTTCGCAAGCGGAGAGTGAGTATTATGTGAAAACGGTTCGATACGAAAAGCGAGTTTATACGAAGGTGTTTAGTGTTCCCGCGTGAATAGATATTGCGCTGGTGGTAGTATCTTAAGTAATAATCAAACTAAGATAATATCTAACAGATAATCTTTTATTCGCTAAGCTTCTCTACGCGTAGAAATTCTGCATTGTTTCTTTCTGAATAGCTTTGAGGAGAAATTAAAAATTTTTTTTCTTTAAATAGTCTTTTTTGGAAAATGTTCTTTAGCTTTATTTTTTTGTTTGATTCAACGAGCAAAGATGCATCTCAGAATTCTCCAAAATAAGACCAAAATAAGAATTCCAGAATAAGATGGTGAAATTTTGCAATTCTTATGTGAGATTAATTAGACAATAATTTTTAGAACAAGAAACGAAGACGAAAACGAAGAAATATACAGATGCGTCTATTACATTGTCCGAACTTAATGATGCAATTCTGCGTGTGCCGACATTCGTGCCAAATTTTACGAACGTTGAAAATCCGGAATGTCAGCAACATGGCAAGATATTCCTGCGACAATTGAGAGGTTACAAGTTGTGGGCGCTGCAAAGTGAGTCGATTTACCGAAATAGTTGTTCATTCTATTTGCATTTAGAAGCCAAAGTTATTGTGATTACTTCAACTAGAATGTGTTCAGTGTTCGAGTTAATGTTTTTGAAAAAGATACGTAGGCATTATTGAATTATTGAAGCTCTTTAATCGAAGCTTTCGGCTTGCATCTCTATACATAGAAAATGGCCTGAATGTTTCTGATCTTGAAAAATTGCATCAGTATCATCGAATCAAAGGCCTGTCGTGTTTCCAGTGTTAGACTCGAGCGCGAAGATTCCGTCTGGCTTGTTACGAGGAAACGTGAATCAGCTCGGGGATTACGATCAATGTTTGGGTGTGTTGGCGCATGTTAAAGTGGACGAGAAGACGATAAGAATTCAAGGGAAATATTGTTTGGCTACTGTAGACTTGCAAGCTTCCCATTCAGACATGAGGCTGCCGGTCAATCTAATGCAAGCCCGCGCTTTTATACGAGGAAATATGCACGACGTAAGAAAAGTTTTGCTAAAGTTATGTTAGACAAAAATAAATTATGAAAACTTATATACCATCTGTATCTCGTACGAAATATAGACGAGAGTTAAAGAAGATAGATAATAGAAATCTATTTAAACAACTCATATATTAACATATAATTAATTGTAAAACGACTTGACTGGCCATAGATAGTATTTTATTACTACGTATCAACCATACGGATTGTGGTCCTCTACGAGTATTAAATTTAATAATAATAATGCTATAAAGCATCTATTAGATTCTCCCCCCTTCCCCCAACATCCTCCCATCACGAAAACTGTTAAAGAATTTTGTTGCGAAAAATCTAATAGATGCTTTATAGCATTATTATTATTAAATTTAATACTCGTAGAGGACCACAATCCGTATGGTTGATACGTAGTAATAAAATACCATCTATGGCCAGTCAAGTCGTCTTACAATTAATTATATGTTAATTATTTACTGGCGATTTAGGAATATTAAAGTTTCAACTCATATATTGTTAAAGTTAGAAATCTTTTTCAAGAAATGGTTTCTTTTGATATCTTTTTTTAATACTAGAAGGTCTTAAAATAATCTTGGATTTTTAAAAAATTTAAATAACTCCTTTTTTTAATTAGCAACTTTCTAGAAATCTGTTGA
Organism: Aphaenogaster ashmeadi; assembly: GCA_003063805.1. Lineage (NCBI taxonomy): Eukaryota > Metazoa > Arthropoda > Insecta > Hymenoptera > Formicidae > Aphaenogaster > Aphaenogaster ashmeadi. The sequence continues at coordinate 870,810 of NJRQ01000033.1, read as the reverse complement.
ATATGTGTTTCAGCCAGGTCATTTCATTCCAAAATTCACTACATTTAATTGGGCATTATGTCTACCCGCGGCGTGTTCTGCTGAGGATGCTGAACGTGCGTTAGAAAGTACTTTAAAGGATTACAACGGAACTGTTGGAATTAAATTTACGGTGGACGTCGATCCTAATATGTGTTACATGAAGCAAAAGTCTCAGACCTATTCGAAAGAGACGATCGGCGTCTTGTGCGTATCTTTTTATTATACCACGAAGAAACGCAATTGATAAATCCATTGTTGCTAATTTATTTTGTAGGTATTTTTACGCTATGATTGTTTGTCTCGTTATTGTAGCGACTGTGAGGGATTACTTCGTGGAGACGCGAGGGAAAGGTACGTGGATTTCGATAGATTAATCCCTTAACTGAAATTAGGTTTGCAGGAATATTTCAATATAGCGGCGATTACGGCATAATGCACGCATCTCCTTCGCAGGAAATTATTCTGAGAGGATAATCATGTCATTTTCCTTACGGAGGACGATTAAAGCCTTATTGAAGGAAGCGACGGACGCTGCGGATATTACGTGTATCTACGGAATAAGAGCGTTGGCTACGATGGTTCTTTACGTTGCCCATCAGCTTATAACAATTTCTCGAAAACCGTATAGCAATCGTACTTCTCTTACCGAGGTAAGATCGTTGGACAGAATCGTGCGTCTTTGCATTAGAACACCTCGATATATCGCTTCGTTGATTAAATGTTGCTCAAACAGATCGCCAACGGTCCAGCCAGCTCTATTCTGCGAGTATCATTAGTTTACACGGACGCGTTTCTGCTGCTAAGCGGCGTTCTCACCGCTTACAACATGGCGAGGGAACTGAAGACTCGCGGTGAGATTCGCTGGTTTTGCCGTTTCATTGCCAGATTTATTAGGTACTTTGAACTTAACGAGAAAGAGAGTTCTTTTTGTTCAACTCAAAGAAAAAAGGTTGCATTGATTGTTCCATCATTGGTATGCTCTTCAGACTTTCACCGGCGTTGCTCGCAGTGGTCTTCTGGTACGCGTTCGTGATGGAACACGTCGGCTCGGGTCCGCAATGGAACAGCGTCGTCATGGCGAACGCGGAGCTCTGCAAGAACAACGCGTGGACAAACCTGTTGTACGTGCAGAATTTTTTCCCGTTCGAGGAGATGGTGAGTAATGAACGACGAATCGAAGAATATTTATAGATCATCTATAATTCTTCGTGGAACAATGAATCTTTTACAGTGTGCCACGCATACATATCAATTGGCCTTGGACATGCAGCTATCGCTCTTGGCACCTATCCTAGTTTTCTTCCTGCAATACAAACTCCTCATCGGTATCCTCCTGATGGTCTTCCTCATCCTGTTATCTGCCACTCTTCGTTACATAGCGACGATGAACAATTATCTGTCTCTCGTCATCTATCACGGGATATCGTGAGTACAATATCTCAGATACGCGCGATCGAGTAACGCGGATTTTGACAGTACATTCTTGATTGCAGATTAAAGCGCCTCTACAAGACTGCCAATTTAACTTACGCGTTGCCACTGCACAGAGCGACGCCATACGTGTTCGGCGTCGGCCTCGGTGTGCTGTTGCATTACACCGGGAGGAACATTAGGATTCACAAGGTACTCATAATCCGTTAGCGTAATCATAATCGCGCGTGATCGTGGCAGCGTTCTAATTTCAGGTGTTAGTGATCTTGGGTTGGTTGATCGCCACGGCCTTGGGTTCATGGTCGTTATTTTCACCCTGGCGCCAGGCCAGGCGGGATTACGTGTACGACGCTGAAGAGGCTACTCACTATGCAGTAATCGGGCCGATGCTGTGGGCCACGGCTCTATGCTGGTCAATATTTGCCTGCTTCACGGGGCACGGAGGTCCGTTGTAACGCTGCGGTAACAACAACCGGATAGGCGTGCAAATAGACAGGAACACTGACGCAATAATCATTCGCTCCGTAGGCGGTGTTAACAGATTCCTCTGCAGCTACTGGCTGGTGATCGTCAGCAGGATATCGTACGCGATGTATCTGACGCAATTCGCAGTATTTTTCTACAACATTGGGACCACACGATTCTCCTCGGAGTTTCAGCCTCATAGAGCAGTAAGTCGTGCGAATAGAGTGAAGATATGTTTAAGCTGCGCAGCCTCTTGAAATCGCGAATTTATTAAACTTATATTCTCACCGCAAATTTAACGCTAAATATATCTGTCTGATTATCGTTTATCACGATGTGTATGCTATCAGTTTTCATATGAAATATCTCTTGGAAATATAAACAATTAGAAAAATAATTCAAACACGAATCTGAGAATCAGACAGCCGCGTTTAGGGCTACTTGACATGCGACAGAGAATGCATATATGGGTACATTATTCTTACGTTTGCAGATTGATCTTCTGGAAGTAGCAGTAGTGATAGCCGCGTCAGTCGTTTTGACGTTACTTTTTGATCTTCCGATGCAGGAGGTAAAGAGCGTCATAATGGAAAGCACGGATGCTTTGGCGCTCGAAGCTTCCGAAGAAGAAAAGATACGCGCAAGCGAGGATAAAAACGCCGAGTCCGTCGAAACCACGAAAGTCGAGCAAGCGAACGTTTTTGAAGACGACGAAATCGCATCCACCGGGTGGGACTGGCAGAAGGATATAGCTCACGGTGCAACCACTCTCGAAGGACACGACACGGAAGAGGAAATACCGACACTGAAGAAGGTGAATGGAAAGCGAATGTCATTCTTCAATCATGATTCCGAAGAAGTATCGAGTAAAGACCGAAGCAAATTAGTGGCTAGAAAACCACCCAGAGATGCAGAAAGCTACACAGATCGTAAGATCATAAACAGCCAGAGATACGCAACGGATGACTCTGAAGAAGAAGCTATCGAATTTTTGAAAAGTCAGCGAGAGCGTGACGAGGCTGTGGCTCAGCGCAACAGGCGTTCGTTATCCAGGTCCAAAGATAACAAGAGACCATCGTCAAGGGATAGCGAAAGTGAGGAAGAGTGGCAACGCAGAAAAAAGATCGAGGACGATTCGAGGCAGTTCAAGAGATCTGAGTCCAGAGGAAGGACATCGGCCAAGGAAACGGACGATTATCGTTCCTGGGAATTCATTGGAAAGGAAGGTTCATCCGCTAGAGAACAACATGAATCGAAACCGCCCCTCGTGAGATCGACGGATATCGCGAGAAGGACGTTCTCTTCCGAGAGCGAGGAGGAGCCGTCAGCCCATAAAAGAACGAAGCCGGTGCGCGTTTCGAGTTCCGAAGCAAGGACGAGCGACGAGGAGGAATGGGAATACGAAATGAGGATACGGAGGAAACAGTTTATGGAGAAACTGATTGCTCAGCAGCGCGAATCATTATTTGAGGGGGAAAGTGAGGCTGGCGCGGAATCCTTGAAACGTAGATCCTCCGCGGAGGGCAGGATAGCCTTGCTAAGTGATGATATCTCAGGTGAGGACAATATGGACTCATGGACCGTTAGCGTTGGCCCGCGGATCGCGCTGCTCGGGTCCTCTCAGGAACCGAGCGAACCCGAGGAAGACGGTATTTACATGCGACGTAGGGAATACCGTGAACAAGGTCCACCATCGAGAGAAGAGAGTTTGAGCGAGGAAGAGAGCAGCCAGGACACCTCGAGGAGACAATCGTACACCAGCGGTAGTCAAAAAACGTCCCTAGAAGAGGAGGACGATGTTAACAACTATAACTTCCTCCTGACCAAGGAAAGCAAGAGAGAATCCCTGCAAGATCTATCGCAATTGTCGCAGGAGGAATTGGCGAGTGCCGGATGGAACGTCGTGAAGAAAGAAGATGATCTCTCGGTCAGACCGACGTCGACCGGCTTATTCAAACGAGAGTCCATCGTGAAGAGTCAGGCGAGCGAGGAGGATCCCGAGTACCTTCTGCCGGAAAGGCCCAAGCTGGTTCAGCAGGAGCGGGAACATCCCTTCAAGAAAGCCTGGCAGATGCAGAAGTCTAGATCGGAGGAGGAAGGCTCCTCGGCGTATATCATAAAGGATTCCAAGGAGCAGCAATCCGAAACTAAGGCGATGGAACCGCCGATTCAGCGCGAGCACAGCGGTGAGCAGTCCGAGGATATCGAGTCGTTTGCCGACGATGAATCGGTCGAAGCTACGGTGATGCTACGAGGTAGGAGCACCGACACGGAGGACGCAAGGACCAGCTCGACGAAATCCAGTACAGACGAGACCGACTCGGTCTCAACGAACTACAGTAGAGCTACGCGCGAGGGAGACCACAGGCAGAGCTCGAAATCTGAGACCGACGAAGATTCCGCGAAATTTAATTGGCCCGGCGAGGAGGAGGAGGAGGAGGAGGAGGCAGAAGACGAAATCTCTCGGGCTGGCCGAAGAGGGAAGTCGGAGGAAGCGAACTGGGACTGGGAGCGAGAGGAAACTTGACGAAAATGACTTTAGACGATTGTGTAGAGTGACTATATCTTACCTTCATATTCGGTTGAAGGTAAAGACGAGGGGAAACGGCGGCCGGATCGTAACGCTCGAACGGGGATTGTGCGATTTGCGAGAAGAAAGATACGAAAGCCGAAGATACATAGAGAAACGATCGAAATTTACATTAATCGTTATACCATATAAGTTAATAAATTATGAAGAAAATCTTCTATACACACCGTTTTTTTCTATTTTTTTTCCTACGTCGTTTTGACAAGTATTTTGCGTGCGTTATGTACTTGTGATAATGATTCTCTCGTCATTTACAAATCTTCTCATTAATTTTTCATTTTAAGAAAAAATTCCATAAAATATCCGGTAAACTTTTCAGAGTTAATTATAATTATTGTTAAATCATACACAAAGATTGTTTTTCTTAATACTATACAGTCTTTTTAAAGAAAATATATTGCAAATAAAATTTTACTTATTGTTAGTATTACTATATCGAAAGAAAGAGAAATGGAGGGAAGTATCGAATCTTGTACACATCACACAATTATATACCTTTAGTTTTTTGTATGATGCGTAAAAATTCAAAAAATCCTGACTGGTTCTATATCACTTAATTTCAATTAAAAAGAACCAAATACCATCACTGACGGCGATATCAATTTCCAGGGGCGTAGCCAGGATTTTATTTCGGAGGGGATTTTTAAAAAATTAAAATCACAGAACAACTCATAACCTTTTTAATTAAATAAGATAACAATATTCGTTCAGGGCATTTTCTTTCGACCTTAAAGCATTTACCATTTTATTTCTCTCTCGGCTTTCAACCTTTCATTTTCATATTTTCATATTTGGTTCCAAAATTTTGGGGTGGGGATTTATCCCCCTAATCCCCCCTGGCTACGCCACTGTCAATTTCGCTTATTTCCATCGCCATTTACGGATCGCTCGAAAGTCCGGGGCGGTCAGACGCGTACCCGCAATTAATTTGATTTAAATGCAAGACCTCGTGGACCTTTTCCGTTTTTCACATGGGGCGCGAAGGGACGCATTAGCCGGTTAAAGAGGAGAAACGGCCTCGGCTGATATACTTTACGAGACTTCGTCTCGTAAAGAGCCCGTGCGCATATTGTTCACCGCTCGGGCTTGGTAGGCGATCCTCGGCCGGACGCGTTATCCACGTGAGGTGATCTACGCTCGCGTTTATGGCGCCACGGGGATTACTTCCGTTCACCATACCTACGGATCTGCGGGCGGGCGGTCGCCGCTCACGGCGGCGGCGGTTTTCATTGCTTTCGCCCGACCGCCGCCGCCGCGGCGGTGGTTTGCCTCGTTTATGCCTGTCACACAGGACACGGAGGTAAACGAAGGGTTTATACCCCCTCGCGTAAACACATCCCCGTGTAGCCCCGTACACGCACCGCATAAACTGACGAAAAGATCGGCGCGCTGCCGATCATATTTCATGCTTACGATCCGACCGCTTTATTTACGTCGCGGCTACATTGAGACTAATTACCAGTTTGCCTACCGGCCGACACACGGGGAGTGCTTGCCTGCTTGCGCGACACGCTTGGCCCCGACATCTCGCACAGACAATTACTTAACCCTTTGTTTACCGCGTTATTAAAGTGTCGGTACTGCTTTCCCGTGACATACCCAATTTCGTGGGTGTTCGTGAATGTTGTTAGCCGCGAAGTGTTTAACCAGATAGTTTTCACGTCTCTTTAACGTTAACATTTACGAAGTAAATGTGAGAATTGCACAGTCAAACGTTTTCGTCCAAAAATTTTTAAATATTTGCATATTATTCACCGCCGATTTATTTTTCTGTTAAAACGTAGAATTACGTTCGTTTATTTATAAAATCTATGTAAAGTATATATAATGGCTTGGGATTGTATTATAATTTTGTTATGTGGAGGACAATGATAATTTATTGATTTGTATTTAAAAATATTTCGCGATATAGAATGAGGTCCGGCTTTATTACGCGGCGGAATCCTCACGTAAAATATATACGAATATCCGGAGACTTCGACGAGTGCTTCTGGTTCTCGCGCTTTCTCGGGTATGAAGCCGCAAAATTGCATAGTCAACGTGATCTCGGACGTCCGAGGAATCCGAAACGGTTGAAGCGCGAACGGTACGACCTACCACGGATCACTTCGTACCAATTTGGACTACGATGCCCTGCGAGATCGTGGCCGTGAGCGAAAGCCTTGGAACGGGACCCTTGAAATTCTAGGCTTCAAGATCTCGGGATCAGCATGGGTCTTCATAAGCCAGGAATTCGATAGCGGTTCCGAATCGCGGGCTGTTCCGCATCCTTGACGTCTCCGTCGAACGCGGGTCTTTGCTAGAGGGACGCTAGGGACGGATTTTTCTAAGTAAGCCCTCTCTCGGATTACGATCCTCTTACGAGCTTACCTGTCTTTATTTCGAAATCTTAAAATTATCCCAAAAAATCAGAACGGAATAATAAGAGGATTCTATACAAAGAGATTTAAAAGTACAAAAATTAGATATAATTATTATAAATCGCATTATGATTCTTAGCAGCTTATTAAATATATTTTTCCCTGCTTCGTTACAAAGTAACACCTAACAAAATTTTCGCAATAAATCCGGAAAGTATGTGACGATTCCTAATTCCAATTATATCTTCGTGATTAACGGTATCGTGGTGAAAATTGTTTTTATCATAAACGAAATTTCTGAACATCTTATCCTTTAGACGAAAGCAAGATCGAAGCTTCTCGTAGCTTCTCGTGCTCTCGATTCGCAATACGGTTGGTCCACGCGCCGATATCGCGATTCGGCGTTGATGAAGGCGGCGGTGACGCGCCGCGCGGGACAAAGAAGCGACGTGGAAGTTGAAGAGGTAACAGAAGAGGGAATACAATAGAAAATATTCGCCCGGGCCCGCCCGTTATTGCCTCGCACGTACCACGCGACGTACGTGTCGGGTGTACGTTCTTATTTACTTTATCGAGAGAAGGCGCCTCCGGTCTGTTACGATTTCCACGTTCTTCTCCCCAGCCGTACCCCAGGCTCTCGTGCTGCAACCCTTTCTCCACCGTTCCTTTCTCCCAGCCACCACCACCCTCCTCGCCAACCGAAGCGCGGCCCTCCTTCGTCTCTTCGGAAATGCGCGCGCCGGACGTGATCTCTTCGCGCGCATCGTCTCGTTAGTATGGCTGCTTATCCGCTTTTCCCGTTCCCCGAGAGCGCAACGTGAATGCCGCGCGTTTCTCCTCTATTGTCGTTGATTTCGGCCCGGTCCACGTGCGGCGTGTGCACACGCGTTGCACACGACGGCGACGCGTGTCCACACGAGCGCACACCCCCGTACACGCCGACGATTCGGAGTCCGCGCGCAACCCTCTATCCTGCGAGACGTGTCCCGACTACTGTCGAGAACTCTCTCCCTCTCTCTTTATATATGTATATATGTATCTCTCTTTCTCTCTCGATTTTCAAGACCTGGTTCCGCTCTCCCCAGTGTGCACCATCCGGGATGCCGTCGCGTAAGGGCGCCTCCCGAGAGGTATGCGCCTCTACTGCGGCGCCGAACAACCAAAGAACACCTCGCCAACGTAAATACCGCGAAATCAAAGCACGATCCCCAATATTCCCACTGCTCCAGTGGCGTGTTCAAAGTTCGTCCGAGGTCGTTGTCGCAAATTAAAATTGTTCCCATCATATGTAACAAATAGAAGAGAAAAACTAAAGACGCTTTTATCATATATAATTTAAACCCCAGCTATCGATTGAGCGTAGTTAGAACTCAATCGGTTCAGCCGTTGTTGAGATACAAAAATGTGAGTTGAGTTCATCTCGGGGTCTCGCGTATAATATCCACGGTGCGTCTCGCCGTCATTCTGTGCAACTTCGCTGCGCGTGAACTTGGCGCGAGACGCTACTGCGTCTCTTGATAATAATTGAATGATCGAAGCAGTAAATATATAAGCCTCAAAAGTGTACGACTCATTAAATTTATTAGTAGGGGGGGCAGGAAGATAATTCTTTATTTAATCATATTTAAGAGACGAAGGAGTCAGTGGCGTTTCCAAGCCACATATTTTGCTACGCTAGAATCATTCATAGAAATAATCGCCGGCGATTATTTCTATAAAAATCTAGTCATAACTGCTGATTATCTGGCGTTTATCGAATCCAACTGTTTAAACAAGGTAATTTGCGCGATTGCGGATACCGCTGCTTTTTTTTTTTTTTTTTTCGTCAATTAAATGTGGTTGGCGCTGTATCGTAAACGGGTTCGTGGCGACGCAATGCTGCGCAAGGGAGAGAGCGAATCCCGAACAACAAGAACTCTCGAGTGACGCTCGAAGGCGAGGAGAAACGTCTAACGCCACGGAGACATTTGCATACTTGGGTATTCATGCAGGGGAAGCTTTCGTCGGCACATTACAGGATCCGGGATTGTTGCACGTGAATACGCCACACTGTCTGGGGAAGCGGCTGCGAGAACAGCAAAGAGCCGGCGGAGAGACATTGTTAATGCGAGTAGGTGCGCACGGCCCGGGGTATTTGCGACTCGCGATCGCGGGTGTTTGATGTAAGTAAATTGTGAGATATGCGCCTTGCGACGTAATCGGAGCGTTCAATGCTCCGCGGAGCCGAGCGGCGTGTTCGCGCGCCGAATATTTTTCGACGGATGCAACGCACCAAGTCACTTCAGATTTAATCGACGTCGCCTTTAACCCTTTCGCTGCGGCCGAGTTTAATACAGAGCGCGCGTGACAGAAGGTAGACGTTCAACCGCGACCGATGCTGCAGACGGTGAAACTTTTCACTGACGCGCATTCTATAGAAAAAAAATGTAGAAGTCGTCGAAACGCCAAATTACATTGCATTGCACAGCACACTGTGAATGAACTTTCTGAGCGCCTATAGGCGCCACTAGCGTCAAATGACAATAATTAGTTAAACGCCAATAGGCGCCAATAGCAATGAAAGGGTTAATTGTCGTTTGCGATCATTGTTGCTCGATAGCTCTTTCGATGTCACCTAGATACCTTCCTAGGTATCTAGGTGACATCCTAGGTTGCGTTCGAAAACATCACCCGAGTACACTCATGTAGCATTTTATCCTTGTTGTTACCGAATGTTAAACATATACACTGAGAAAAAAGTACTTAAAAATTTATTTCCGTGAAATAAGATTTATTTAAATACGGCGAAATGAAATTTTATTTCTAGCAAACGAACCATCTAATGTATCATAGCTAAATTTAGCTATGATGACGGAATATATATTTCTGTGAAATATATTTAATTTTTCTCATTAGATGGTTCATTTTGTAGAAATAAAATTTCATTTCGCCGTATTTAAATAAATCTTATTTCGTAGAAATAAATTTTTAAATACTTTTTTCTCAGTGTAGGAAGGTATCTATCCTAGTCTCTACCAACCCTTTCTCGAGACCCGAAAGATGACTCTCGAACTACACGATGTATTACTAGCCGATTCGTCGTCGTGCTCAACGAAATGGGGTATCTTCTTTTTCTTCCCTCCGCGTCGCGAAGATGGAAAAGTTGCGCCGGTCTCTTTACGGGATCGTCGTCGTCTTCGTGCCACCGAGCCGGATAATTGCTTCGATTATTTACAAGATTTCCCCGTGGCAGATTAAAGCGATACCACTCGCTTTCGTCCCCCATGACGCGATACTTCCCCTCTTCCGCTTTTGAGAAATCTCCCGCTTCCTTTTTCACGCGCGACCCGCACCTCATCCCTTCGTCGCGCGCCTTCCTATAAAGCCTAATCCGATCACGATGAAACGAGGTGTCCGTTCGAGTGTAATTCCGCGATAATGGATATTGCTATTCAGAGTATCTCTCGCATTAAATGACAAGTCTCATCGCGACTTTGCCGGCGGTAAGGAGGATCTCGCAATGCGACGCGGTCATGCTGTACATAGAAAAAGGATTTAGTCGATTTCGTTTTTAATTTAATTGAACAGCTCAGTGAGAGCCCTGTCTTGAGCTGTCCCAAGAAAAAACATATAGAAAGAGCAAGATTTAAATATGTTATACAAAACACGACGTGTGAGAAGCGTAATGGACAGGAAGACTTTTATAAAAATATGCGACGTACGCGAATATATTTCAACGGGATAATTTCTCTCGATTAAACTTCATCGCGGGGCCACCTTAACTCTCCGCGAAACGTTTAATTGTACAGCCTGATGGTACTGTCGTAAGAAGCGCTCGTTTAATTTATTTACGTTTATCCTTATTACGTCTCCCGAGCGCTAATCCGATTCCAATTGCCTTCCTATTCCATAATCAATAAGGATAAGGCAGACTCCTCGGCAATAAATCGGATCCGTGTGTAATTTCGCAGGCTCTGCCGCGGCCCGACGAGAGGCACTTGATATTGAATTATGAATGCGTCAAGCGCGTGATGGGGTGGCGACGATGGGGTGATGAGCCGGGCCGATGTCAATGGGAACAGCGGAGAGGAACGAGCGGGGCTCGCGCTCGCACGGAGCGTGCCGCAACCGATACCGCATCGTAGGTATTATAAGTTCAGTCGAATCCTTCGTGGGAATGAGCGGCTTGCGCCCGCGAGACTCACCTTTGCATTACTACTAGCTCGTCCCCGAGCGTAATCTCTAAGCTCCTAAAAGGTATTCGCCCCTTTCAGCCCGGTACCCGCCGCGTCGCTGCTCCCTTATAGACTACGCCGTCTATACTTTCTCTCTTCCTCTCGACGCCGACCTCGAACTTGGCGTTATCGAGGGGGGCACCGATAAGACCACCTCCCGCGGAAAGACCGAAGTTCCTCGAATCATATCGCGCGTCACTCGTAACGCTATGTCTTCGCGTGAAAAAAAGCTGCATGTGGAATATAATGTCTCTAATTTAATTTTCGTAGGCAATCTGGAACGAGCTGTACTATTTAATGCCGTTAAATACACATTTTGCGAATTCACTGGCCTCTTTTCGCCACGTGCAAAAATTTCTTTCTTCGAGATATCGAAGTAACGACGGGAGCACGCGCACAATGATAAATTATCTTTGACAATAGCGGGGACTAAAGTGTTTTGATGACGCGCCTGAAATAAATCTGAGAGCGATGACTTTCAGATGTCTCAGATGAAAGCTCGTCAAATCAATATTTAATCATTCGTGATGCGTTCCGTAAGAAGGGGCTGTTACCTCACAGCTTTTTACAACAGCGCGTTATTTACATAATCGCTGCCGGATGATTTTGCATTACCGCGAATGAATTATGCCCGTTCCGCATCTCCCTGGCGCGCAAAACGCACTCCTCTCGCGTCTCATCCACAGTTCTCGTTTCGTCGCTCCCTTTGTCATTTTTTCCCATCTCGAACCTCCAACATTGACGAATACCGATAAAATTACGATCGTCGCTGTAGCGTAACCGCGGTTAGCACGACCCGCTTCTTCGGTTCGCGTTTACGCAGAGGCGCGAGCGCGGTAACCGCGCGTTCGCGCGTAAGTACGCACGCGGTCCGCGTGTGTGCGTGCACATGCGGTCGCGTTTTATTACACAGGCAAAAGGGCCGCGTCGGCTACTATCAATAATTGCGCGATCGGCGCGCAATCAAACGCGCTCAGCGATGCACATTGAATAATATTCGTATCGTATCAAACGGCGAGCCGTTCGCGGATACGCGGCAAAATTTTCAAGCAAATAATGGCCGATTGCGTAAAGCAATTTCGCGGCTCATTGCTATTGAAACGTACGCCTATCTCGCCCCCTCCGCCCTGCCTCCTCCACTGTCCCTCCTCGTCCTTCCGCCGCCGTCGAAAACGGACGTGCCAGCAGGAACGAACAATTTTTCCGTCGAATATTTTGAATATCGCAGCCGGAAAAATTGTGAACGCGAACTCGCGGAGAGGAGGATTATTCGCGGCGTTTCATCGCGAAATTAAATTTGAATTTGCGCCGGAATCAGCAAATTACTTCGATGCCTCGCAACCACAGTGTATGCACATCAATAAATATCTGCTAATTTGTTACGCGAATTACAATGTCACAATTTATAAAATCAAATATGTGATTATGGGTCTGTGTTGAACAATTGCTATACATCGCACGAAAAAATAACATATTTCTAAACATTACTGTATATCCACGATGAATTGCGAAAAATCAGCGGTTTTACCGCGATACGAAAAATGAAATAGAAATTTTATCGCCGAGGCAACTAGTCAACAACATAAAAAAAGAGAGAGAGCTGTAAAAGAGAGATGTTTCTGCGCAATTGTGTTGCAATTCGAATCTATTGATTTATTAGTTCGCTGTTCGACGTTGATTACATTGTCAAGGATTCTCTATTTCATTTTATAAAAGTGTAATATTCATCTTATCGCATGCGAGTGCGGTTGCGAGAATGCGTACTCGAAACGTAATCTCGGACACAACGAGATCACGTACGAGACAGGAAACCACATTTTTTTATCACACTTTGTAGCAAAGGTGTCATTTTATCTACGTATTACACAATCATGTGTTATTGTTATTGTCGCTCATTCGCGCTATGCGTTATTCTCTTTATTTTCAGTAAAAGTTTCAGTATAAGTGTTAATTTTAAATATCTGACGCATGATCATCATAAAAATACATGTGTAATGAAGGTTGTCCACTTGTCCCGAATAAATTGCCATTGAATCTGGAAAGGCATACCTTATTTTTTGAAGATGCGGTGCTCCTTGTGACTTATCACACACTCGTTTCGGCAAATGGCTATCGGATGAGGTCTTGCACCAGATGCAGTTTCGGCATGGTTTCCTAAAAGCAGAAAGATAGCAGGAAAGATTAATCATTTTAATACGTTAGTAATATTAAAGGATGTGTGTGTAAAAAATTACACTTAATAAATTACAATATTTCTGTTATGCTAAGCGAAAATATGCAGTAGATGAGCGTAGTGTGAAAACTCATAGTGTGCAACAGGTTGATATATCGCGTATATCGATAATATAAACTCACGGAAAAATTCTATTTAATATTCTATTACATATAGGTAAGATAATTAGACTATATATAATGTAAAGACGTCTTGGTGGAAAACTTGGAAACATCTTGGAAAGATCGAAGAGAACTTGTGAGACAGATAGAAGGAGAAAAATTTTAGATCTTGAAAATAGAAAATATTTTTACGATATATAATATAGTGACGCCATAAGATTTTTGTTTGCATTTCATCCAGTTTTCTTTATCCATCACAACTAACGTAAGTAAGGAATTTAATATCTCGCATAATGTAAGCACGCCTTCACACAAATTTTCTACGATGTGAAGCGGATAAAGGCTATGTGGATAACTGAATTTTAAACATAGCCCGAGATACGTGTCCTAATAAAGAGCCGAGCTTTAGTATTTTCATATAAAGTATTTTCATATAACGCTTAACTCTTTGTCTACGGCAAACATATTACATATTACACATGTCTCGACAGTTTTTATATTTCCCAAAGCCTTTTACGGGTTCATTTTATAAAATTAAGTTTTCCATGCACATAAATAAATTTAATAAATCTCTTTAAAAAGTAACCGTTATGAAAGAAAGTTAAAAGAAGCTTTTAAAGTTACTCTATTACTCTCTGGTTAAACCATCTCTATTTAAAGCTGCTAAAAAAGATCCCACAAATTAAATTTAAAAAATTAAACTCAATTAAACATTAAAAATTAAATTAAATATTTCTATACGATAAACGTAAAAATTTATATGTGTGTTGTATATCTTTACTGTCGTTTATTTTAACTTGATATGACGGAAGTTATCGATGTTATTTAAGAGTTATTTTAATTCAATTTCTAATTTCACTGTGATTCAAATATAACTGTCCGCATTCAAAATACAAATTGGATTTGAAGTAAATCAAGCACGCCATATACTTTTCGAAATAAATTTTGACACATCCTTCCAGGATGTAGCGTTGCGCGCGACCACGGCAACGACCGCGCTTCCGGTAGTCTCTTTGGCATTTCATTGCGCTGTGCGCATACTGGTTGCATCGGCAGGCGAGCGTTACCATTATCATAGGTAGCACGAAGCGTCATTGGCCTAATTGGCGTCGGTCGGCCGAACGTTTTGCATTCGGTATAGCCGCGCAGTTGCGCGGCGCGGCCACGCGTGATTTCCCTGTGCACGACCGTCTGCACGCATCACAAACCCCGAAAGGGTGCTCTTTCACCGGGCTACCGCCGCCAGCCGGGATGGGGTCACCATATCGGATGGACGATGGGTGGGCGTCGGGAGATAGCGACGCCGCCACCACGGCCCGAGGGGGTGAGACCCGGCACGATGGCACGATGGTAGGTGGGGGTCGGTCGGGCACATTGTGGCTATTCCAAAACAAATATACGACTTGGACAGGTCGAATCGTTTCCTGGTTGGAAGCTTGCCTGGGAATCGGCTACGTGGTTCGTACGCGAAAGGCGCGAGTTATTGTTGGCGTTTCGGTCGACTAGTGCCGATCGACTGGTACCTCGTGAATTTCGTCTCGCGCGTTTATACGGTCGCAGTTACTCGGTTACCCGCAGATTTTGTAATTTCGGCACGCTGGCGAATAGTTAAAGTTACGTCGAGCGAAAATTATGAAAATATAGAAAAGACAAACGAAACAGTGGCAAAAATTTAAAAAGGGTGTAAGCAACAAGAACAATCTGTTCGTACTTGAATGATACGATCGGAAAATATTACAAAGACCTGGAAATTCGACAAAGTAGCACAAGTGGAGACACGCGCGTGTCGTAAACGCCAGCGACAACCTGTAGATACATATAAGCGCGCGAAGTACGCCCGCGGGACGATCGTCGAAATTAGATCCGATGACGGAGGTGGCTGGCCGATCGGTCGGCTTGTGAAGCGCCGCGGGGGACGCTGGACGACGCGACGGGTCGGTATGTTCGGTTGGGCTCCCCGACTTCGGCGGAGGGAGGTTCTTCGCCTCGCTCTGCGGAGGAGAGATAGCGCGGGCATTATCGGGGAACTAATTAAACTGGAGTATAAGAAATAAAACAAAAGGAGAGCGCGAGCGCGCGGCAAGGAGGAATCCTCTCGTTCCTGCCGCGAGTAGACGTAGCCACCCTCCGAGCTGGCCAGGTGCTCAACCTGGATACGTCGTGCCTATCTACTTACCCTACCTATCTTACGCCGCGTTAGGTCGGAGGTTGGCTCGCTGAGGGGGATGGGTCGATGAAGGTGGCCCTACCGCCGTGCCACCCCTCGCTCTCCGCTGCTTGGTTGCTGACGCCACCACCGCCACTGCCACCGCCGGAGGCCGGAAAGTAATTAGGCTGGAAGCGAGAGATGTGGCGGATATTGTACCGTGGTAGCTGTTTCCCTACTTGCGCGGTGTGCCGGCAGGATGGCTATAGAGTCATTGTTATCTAACTTAAATGAACCGCGTAATAATATCGTTAGAGGCGTTTCGGTATCGCCGGCATCCGGGGGCTCCTTCGTGGCCTTCGAGGACATCACGGCCGGGCCCGGAGCACGATGCACCTCCGGTTATAATCGCGCATGCAATTCGGGCCGTGCCTGCAATATTAGTAGCGTACTCGCCGGCGCTGTATAACGTTTAAACAATGTCAACGAAATTCTGGGAATGCGGTGAAACGATCGCTTCTCGCTCCATATTATCGGACAGGTTTTGGTTGGCGAGGATTCATGTGCGATAATTTCGTGACAATAAAGATCCCGTTACGGTGTTTAGTGCCTGAGTATGTATCCTACTTTTTTTTTACAACATTCGAACCATGACTAACGAATGATAAACGCGAGTATAAAATATATAATATAGGAAAACATGCTCAGAGAAGGAAGTTGAGCACGAAGAGCTCGCGATAAAAGAGTATGAAGGAAGATAGATTCTCAAGGAGAGGACGTTATCGGGGACGGTCTCGAGAGTGGAAATTAAACGGGACTCGGCAAGAGCAGATGAAACAATTTTTCGACGAGCGGGTGCTTGGTGCGAGAGAGGAGCGACGGGGGGATGAGAGAGGACAGGAGGCCGGGAGGAGCGAGAAAGCGAGTGGGTGGGATTTCAAGGGGAGGGCCGCTATCTCTACTTATTTTCACGGATCGGATTTCTCCGGGCCGGGGGTAACGGTATCAGCGGTTTTCACGTCCCGCGGCAATTACATTAAAAGTTTCTGTAAGGGGCGCGAGAATTGAGTAGAAAGACGAGGGCAAAGAGAGAAAATGGGAGGAGCGTGGCGGATGGAGGACGACGACCGGCCGTGAGAGAAGAGAGGAATATTCGACGTGGAGGCGAAGGAGCAGTCCATTTCGCATAGAGGTCGGCGGAGAAAAAAGGGAGGCGGAGGTAGATCGAGCGGAGAGAGAATAAGAAATGGCCGGGACGCTCGCTAACGATCCACGAAGGTTTTTATCTCGTCATTCCTTAACGGTCGCCGCTGTTATTTAGTGCCTCGTCATTATAACCCCGACCGCCTCGCGTTTCGCCACCCCAGTCCCTCCCCCTCCCCCTATCCCCGCCGACCTGCCATGCAGCAGCATTGAGTCACCCCTTCTTGCTCCCGCTATTAATTGTCCATTCACCCTCGTCGAAGTCAGCGCGCGCTCCCTTTTTTTAATTCTGTCGTCGCGCGTTCGCGCGAAACTGAGGGCGGGTAAATTCGATATCGCGAAGAATCGCGAGATGAAAATCTTGGATTCTCGCCCGAATATTCGACGAATCGACGGTGCTAATTATTATTCAGCGGAAACAACGGACGGGAGCGCCTTGACGCCGTTTTCGATTCCCAGCGTGAAGAAAGAGCACGTTTGTCGTTACGGATGTCAAGTCACATTGGATATAATAAGGTGCGCAGACTGCAACGGCGGTTATTGCCAACAACATTCGAGTACGGTGGAGACTGACTAACAGTTTCGAAGCGGGAGGTAATCAATAACCAATCAATTTATCAATTTTTGTGAAGTAAACACCCCCGTTTTCATTATAATTGACAGAGCTTTGGCTCTTCTATGAAGAGTTTCGGACAGGATTCTGGCGATTAAACGTAAAAAGACAAGGAACCTTCGTTGTGCAAATATTAGTCCGGACGTTTCGATAAGTCTACCTGGCCTATAGCGGCCATTCCAATCGGAAGAGGCCCCTAAGTAGGGATAAGATGTCTGGCTAGGACAGCTTCCGCGACGAGTCAACGTTAATCCAAGCAGCCGGGATATTTTAATCAGGCCGATACCGCGAGGCAAGGGTTCCATCTTGTATTTACATATCAAAATTATTGGTGCTCTCCGAGCGGGATTACCGTCTGTGGCTGCTGTTTCCGGAACAAAAGCGGAGCTCGTCTCGAGGATCGCCGAGCGATTCTCCGATGTCCAATACGAGGTGTTGCCGGGAAATATCCCGGTCGTTGACCGATATCGGCGAGGGGGGGGGGGGGGGGAAAATCGTCGTCGAAGAAAGCGGTCTACACGTTTCCGTGCCTCGCTCCACGAGCGGCTTTAATTACCTGGTCCGCGGTACTTTTTGCCCGTTGGCTTCTCCCCGTCGAGCGTATCTCCGGCGCCGGAGCGCGGCGCGACCAGCGGTAAGTCGACAGGGTGCTAATTACATTTTGATTATAACGCGCGATTCTTCGTCGCGTAAATCCGCCGAACTTCGGAAGTCGAGAGGAGACGGGAAAAAAAGATGCGTACACGGGTACGCGCGTCTGTACACTAAAGAGCGACGGAGTGATGAAAATCAATGATACGTCTGACGTTCACGTCTGACCTTGGAGTTCCTTCTCCACTCATCTCGCGCTCGCCGGCGACTCGCGACGCGAATCCATCCACCCTGAATTCGCGTTGCGTCGTCGCGCGACTTTTTTTCCCCGTCGTGCCACCAGCCCTCCCTCCTTTCCAGACCGATTAATAGAACGGACGGAACGGGAGGCGGTAATATCGTGAGGATATGAAAAATGCATTCCTTGCGGTGTAGTCGATGGCGGCACCGCTGCTGGGAAGGGGCCAAACTTTCGAGACTTCGGTTTCAGAGCGCGAGCACAGCACTCCCGTGGAACGGGAGGCGGCGTTGGCGGTTGCCGGGGGTTGCCGGCATAGGAAAGAGTCGGCGCGGCGGGACGGGGTGGGTCGGCGGCGACCGACAGGGGGATGAAACGGAGACTGTACCGTGCGGCACGACACGTCTCGTTCTTCCTCATAATAATATTTAATCCGATCCATTGCACGGTACAGCAGTTCGCTCTTACCCCAACCTACGAAATCCTTCAGGGTTCTCTATCCGATGAGAGTATCCGCGGCGCGGTGGATTCGTCCCTCCTGCTACTTAGACGTTCGCGACGCTTCGAGTCGCATGCATTTCGCGTTCGCCGTCTCATAATTTCTTTCGGATATACATATATCGCGATTTAGTAATTTAAATTGGAACGCCGGTAAATACCTCCCGCGTTGTACTCGCGCGTGTAAATACAAGCTCGCGTTAACTGAATTTTGCGCAATTATATTCAGCTCATTTTCATTCGTATTTGCGTTATTGCTCGCGTATATTTGTCAAGATATTTGTGGATGTTTATCAGACTCACGATGATAATCTCTTTTTGCCCAAAATACGCATTTATACAACATGCAAATTCTCCGTAAGATCATTCTATAAACATTATATTTAGTGGAAATGTATGTTTAAAAAACTAATATATTATATTAATTATATGATAAAATTATGCGTATAATTATACCATACTCTTTCAAAGAGAAAATAATTTCTTTTATCCTTTCGGGAGAATTTGGCAGGGGGCCAAATGGAAAAAGCAACCATGCGATATCTCCGGGATGTCTGGCGCTCGCTCTTGAAAATATTTCGAGACAGGCTGTCGGTGTAGCCGAGATATCGTTTCAGACTTCAGAGCCGAATACGCGAACCGGAAGCGCGGTGTCGCTTCACGGGCCGGCGATTTCGCTTTGCTTGCTGCCTGTTGAATTCTCTGCCAATTATGCAGTGTTTGTAATACGCATTTGGGCTGCGTCTTTGCCTCTCGTAAATGCGGAATATATACGGATCCCGGACAAAGTTGCGGTGGCGAAAGTTAGAATAACGCATCAGGCACACTCATTTTAATTGCAATTATCTTTGCGCGGGAAGACGCGACGCACGCATCCGCATGAGTGATGTTCCCCAGGTTTGCTCGTGAAAAATTAACCTATTTTCGTGAAATTAAACACGCGAGAGAGCTATTGAATATAAAAGGGACGCGCGCTGCGCCGAGAGAGTTACTTTCGTTCGATCTCGATCCAATTTGGTTCACGAACGCTCCACCTCTCGCGGACTTACGAGTAATAAATAACGATTTCAAACGTCAACCAGGAATTCGCCGCGGCCAAATTGATACCATAGATCAAGCTATGGAAAAATGGCTTTGGCGTACCAGACTGACTTTCTCCGTTCAATAAGGGACTTCCTCGGACGCTCCCTGCGACGTCGGGAAATCGACCTGGGACACGATTCTTGAAATTGATACTGTCTTCTAAATTTTCAGATGACAGAGTTTCTTTTTACGCTGGATATTTTCGCGATCTTGCTTTATCGCAAGAAAATCGGCTTCTCTGTACACGTGTGTATTGGGAACGCTACAGGCACAATTCTCCTCGTGGTTTGCAAAACGATAATAGAACCGTACGAATAAAACGGGGCAGACGCGCTTACTTTTGTTTATCGAAGCAAATATATCGAGAAGTGCGCGAGTAAAGATATTAGAGCCTTTTGGAAGTGATGACGTTCACAGGCAAATACTTCAAAATACAAAGCGAATGCATCGCAGTAAAAGGAAAAGGTTATACACACGAAATATAGGATATGATATTTCATGCTTTTACTTTAAAGGAAATGCTTTTACTTCCATCTTCAGCTAAGAGTATTTGCTCCACCTTTATGGATGCGACGCAATATGCCTTTGGCCTATAAAATTAGACGTTTAAATTCACGGAATAAATTCATTATATGCTCACGAATTGAATTTCGCGTGCATCTCATTGTCAGTCGTGTAAGCACAAACTATATAGACCATTACGCGAAATCTTTTGTTTAAATTTTTTTTTTTTGGAAAATCCACTTCTGTGTATATCGCAGAGGTGGCCAAACTTAGAAGCACCAAGATCTCTCTTCTCTCTCTCTCTCTCTCTTTCAGCTTCCTCATCACCTGCACCCGCGTGAAGTTAGCCCCCCAATATTAAAAAAAATAAACTTTCTGTAGCTCATTCGATTGCTCATCGTTTGCACATGTATGCACATTTCGAATTTTCGTTTGCACACTTTTAATAAAAAAGTTATTAAAAAAACAATTTTGGGGGGGCCAACTTCACATTAGCCCCCAACTACAAGCAAATTAGATACAAGTAGTCTTAATCGATAGATTTTCGTTTGCACATTCCTAAATAGATCGATTTTTCGTTTGCACACTCTTAGTTAAAAGGTTATTAACAATTAAAGTTTCGAGAACAGTCGACTATGGTAGATAAGCTCGAAGAACGAATACTGTGTTCAAAATGGCATTAATCGATAGATTTTCGTTTGAAAATCTATCTATTAAGACTACTTCAATCTAATTTGCTCGTAGTTGGGGGGCTAATGTGAAGTTGGCCCCCCAAAATTGTTTTTTTAATAACTTTTTTATTAGAAGTGTGCAAACGAAAATTCGAAATGTGCGTACATGTGCAAACGATGAGCAATCGAATGAGCTACAGAAAGTTAATTTTTTTCAATGTTGGGGGGCTAACTTCACGCGGGTTTCCTCATCCCTTCGCGATCTACTGTTCCTTGTCGCAGCGATTTAGGTTTATATGTGAAGTAAGCATGTTTATTTCATTTTGTGTGTTTGTGTTGCGATTGGATATAAAACAGCAATAATTAAATTAATTATGGTTATACATTGCAATTACAACCGTTGTATTGTGAATTTCACGTTGCCACGCGATCAACCGCCCGAGTGTCCGCGATCGACCGTTTGGCCACCTCTGGTGTATCGGAAGTGTCACAAGCACAATCTTTCTCGCGGTTTGCGAGACGATAATAGATCGTACGAATAAAACGGGGCAGACCACGCGCTGGCTTCATGGCACCGAGACAGAAGATATTGCGGGAGTCGTTTGCGTTTTTCGTTCCCGCCGAAAGTCCCGCGCCAGTTTGCGGGTGAGCAATTAAAGCGTTTCACGATCGCGATTATATCGGGTCCCGACGTCAACGTTATCGTTATCGTTCGCCCCGCAACTGCAGAAGGGAACGCGGTACCGCGCGAAATAGCACCTCTGGCATTCGACGTGACGTCGCGCCGGTGTCGTGGTAAAAGCGAATTTGGGAACTCGTCCAAATGTTAGCTCATCGGTTAAATCCATGCAACGAGGGGTGGTAGAGGGAGGAAGCGGGGTATTTGATATTGTGGCACGGCATGGGGTGGAGGGGGAGGGGGGGAGGGGGAGACCGCCGTTATAGGCGAGAGCTGTGGAGCTCCAACCGGCAGCCAGCCCCTCTGTTTACCATATAGATGACTCGTTAGCGAATGTTAAATCACTGTATTTGCCTAGTCGGGATTTATCATTCATACTGCGGGTCAATCTACCCGCTCCTCGCGATAATAAGTCAGCCTGCGTTCACGTTTCCCCTCGCTATCTGCTCCAACCGCCAAGGACTCATCGCACATTCACATCTACGTAATTGATTCGTCAGCGCGATGATCCTCGCGCTTCCTCGCAGGCCCTGTTCTGCCACGTAACGTCTGATAAACTCTAACGCAGTTTTGTGCGATATCGGTTTCGTCGCAATGGAAAATGTTGACTTGAAACATCCGGTACCGAAACTCGCGCGAGAAAGAAGCGGTTCTAAGTACGAATGGACGTCAAGTACCCTGTCCATAGATTTATGATTGTTACAAAGTCTGACGAAAGTGAAACGAGATAATACGCGATGCGGATGCACCGAACGAGTTCAAGGCGAGCTCACGTTTACGCAAGTCCGTTGAATCTGCAGAGTGCGCCTATCGTTGCATCTCATTCTTCTTCGCATTTGGCGAAGATTGTACGGACGCAGCGCCACGTCTCTCGATTATCTCTTAGCTCCGCCGTCTCTATCGCGATTGTAAATGGCCTGTTTTGTGTCCACGGCTGAATAAAAGCGTGAGGCGAGATAGAGCGGAGCGGCGCGGAGAATAAAATAAAATAAAATAAAAAAGAAAGAAATCACTGTGATTAACGCAGGACGCAATTAGTCCGCCAAGTAAAAGCGAGAGCGCTCTTTTTTTCCGCTTTTTCTCTACAGCCCCACTACGTAAAAATGGAACCGGCTTCCGCCTGAAATTGAAATGTCGGCGTGAGTGAGCACTTATGGCTGCTTCGAGCGCCAACGTCGAAGAATGGAAATGTACGTATTTGCACTGTCAGTCATATCCTCTTGGGCCTCAGATGGTATAAAAAAAAATTGTTTTAGATTCTTAATGAGAAAAACTTTGATAAAATTAGTAGAAACCCGTGGGGTTAATTAAAAATGCTGTTCGACTCTCAGAAAGTGCCATTTGAAATGTCGGATGATACTTTTTATAAATTTAGCTTATGAAACGTGGAAATGGGCAGGAAATGGAGGGCTCGAATTGCGAAAATAGAAAGAAAAGCCGCAACGTGCGCATTTCAGCTTTTTCAGAAAATTTCTTCCAGTGTTGAAAGAAAAAGAATAAAAGTCGTGAACGAACATACCTGCAAAGCAAAGGAATTAATTCAGTAATAAGTTTAAAGGTATTCTATATTTAATATTAATTTATATTACGTAATTTATACAACTGATGCTCTGACATTCTCCGTATGCTTTTTAGATATTGCAGATTTAGCACTCAAAGTACTATGAGTGTCAAGCATTCTTCGACGAGACACGAATAGCATCTTCACGGAGTAGCTTCAGCCCGTCTCTGCGTCTCCGTTCCGTTTCTCGTCTGCTCTCACCCATAGACGCGGTAAACAAAGCTCTAATGAAACTTCTAACGAGTCAAATCTTATTATCATTCAGAATGGAGCGAGGCTGGTGGAAGAAGAGACGCGTCGAGAGACGGAGGAGAGCCCGTCGCTGAAGAAGGCTACGTTCCTTCGTTTGAGGAGTAGATAAGTTTAGTTACTTCGCGTGCATAAACATACCCCATTACTTGAAATAACAGCAGCACCGGTTTGGTTCGTGAATTTCAAACCAGAGTTTTCTAGAAATATCAGCGTTTTCAGTAATAAAAGTCAATCCACCGCGGCGCAAAAAATGTCTCAATCATTTCGCTGACGATTATTAGATATTGTGCATTTCTCTACTACATATCTTAAAGCGTGAAGAGTTGCTAATTCATAAATTTAATAAGACGTCGAATTATTTTTTGCAATACGTTATTATAATTGTTAACAATAAAAATATTTGATCGATTGACAAAGCGTTTTACTCTTATTTCCTTATAATTATGCGTGAGATAAATCGTTTCTTAGAACTAAATCTGGAATATTTATGATGTACCCTTAACTTTTTATGCTCCGCGAAGGTCCAAAGAGAACAATAGTCGAGATGGCAGAAGAAGACGAAGATTGGGAGATGAATTGGAAAAGATTATAACGCCAAGAGCCGTCCTAAGACAGAGGTAGCACGGATCTGGCTGAAGCACAAATTCGGATTATTCTCAATTAATAAATACCAACTGACGGCAGCCACCCTTTAAGACTATTGTAAAAGGATCTTCTAAAAAGATATTCAAAGACAGATTAATTAATTCCAGCACTCAACAAAGTTGTAATATCACGCCATCGCGTCGTTGCTTAATGATGTTTAATCGAGAATATATATTATCTGCTTATTCGTTATCTTTAATTTCGCGCATATTGATTACATTTCTAGCATTACGCATGTAATTACCTTTACAATTTTTATCTTATCATGTCGCTGGAATGCAGATAAATACGCGCACCTCCGCGGGCGGACAATCCGAACGTAAAAGTTACAAAGTGAATCAAAATAGCGGGAGCTGATAGGACAGCGAAACTGCTCAAGTTTGCCGATACACCCTCGCCAATTCAACCCATATTCCCGGTGCCGTGACTGCGAGAGAGAATCACTATTGGAAAGTTACCTTACAAATTAGAGTAAATGAAATTAAAAGAACTTTCCTCCCTGCAGCCTGAATTTTCAAGGAAGTTTGCCGTTGGAAGCAAGCTCTTGCATTCGTCCGAGTTCTATGTATAATGAGAAGAGAGCGACAATCGCGTCGTTCCCTCTCGGCTTGCCTCTCTCTCTCTTTCTTTCTTCCTGTTCCTTCGCCGTTTCTTCACGAAGTGGGATAGTATTCTTCCCCCCTTTTTTTCACCTTATTTTATCCATTGGTAAAGGAAAATTAACAAGACTGTGTGTATAAAACGCGACTAAGCCTAATACAAATTTTTGGGCAAATGTTTTGATGGATAAAACATTGGGATACATATTTTCAACGGTGTTAATCTATTTGATACACTGAGATCGATGTTTCAATTAATTCCATTCATTCAAATTCCACGCATAATTTTTGCAGGAAACATATTTCATTGCGATAGGTATAAAATTTTACGCACAAAAATTTTGCATACGATTAATACTTTTAAAAAACCGAAAAGCAGTTCGTTTACACGTTATTTCGAGCATCCATTCTAACATACATAACTTCGCAGTAGCATAGAGGAAGCAAAGGTGGTGCGAGCAAATATCCTGTCTGCGAGTCGGAAAAAAACAAAGGAACCAATTGCAAGACTGTACAAATATGGCATGCGCCCGATGTATGTACGCTTTCGTCGAAAATATTGTTCGCGAACGCAAAGCGAATAAAATGTAATTCGAGGCGCGGATATTAATTTACATGAAATTTAATTAAATCTCGATTAATTTAAACGCGCTCGTGTCGGGCGTGTCGAGATCGAACGCGGCTCGCGCGCAGCATTTGAAGTATTTAATGTTGACGTCACGAACTAATTGATATTATTTACAGATAATTATTACGGGTGCGCGTGTGTAGGATAATACGGATAAGTCGCTGAAATTATATGGAAGGATTTGCAAGCGTAACAATTATTTTAGAAAGCAAGTATTGATTTCTCGCTGGGCAAATGTTATTCGAAGATATATCAGTTATTTTACAGAGCATATGCCAGCAATGATACCGTAACATGTATTCAGATCTTCTTCGTTAAATTAAATTTATTATGTACAAGACGTATATAGAATGTTTAGAAGTTCATGGAAGATTATGAAGTAAAGTTATTGTTAAGCAGTCATAAATGCAGAAGCATTTCTTGAGTGTCTCGTTATAGACTCGTCGAAAGAATTTTAATCGCCACTGTAAATGCATTCGTTAATGTTAATTGGAACTCGACAGAATCATCGTCGTACTCGTGCCTGATTTTCGGCCAATAAAATATGTCTCGAAGAGACGACGACTCTATCGTAGACGCTCGACTTTTTAATTACGTGTCATAAATTGGTAGACACGCTCGGCCTGCTCCAGGACACTCTATTTTCTGGGTGGCCGCAGGTTCGATCTGCCACCTCTGTGCTTCGAGATGAGCTTTACGGCGGTCCCTTCGTAAATTATCTTGATAAATCGATCGGCTAACGGGGCATCCCGTACGTGTACGTAATACCAGCAGCACTCTTTCTTGTCGAAACCTCCAAGAGAGAACTAAGGGCTCACGGTAAAAGACGTCACGCGCACAGCTGAAATTGGGCGAACAAGCAGTCTTTGCAAATAAAATCCGCTTCAATAATCCTCCCAAATATAGCACTAATAATAACAACTTTAATATATTGGACAATCAAAGTCAAATCTGCACAAAGATTACTTAAAAACTATTATGTCAAATTAACTATTATGTTAAATTAACTATTATGTTAAATTAACTATTATGTTACCATTATAGAATAAAATATATAAATATATTTAATTTAATTTTTCTTAATTTAATTTCTTTAACTGTCGATTAATCATAATTTTTTTTCTTTTCGTTTGAAGAAAGAAGAATAACGTCCATAGGCAGGAAAAAACTTTTCCAGAACGGCGACTGTCAAATATGAAGAACGCATTAAAGCTTCTTTCCTGATAAGTCGCGTTTCGTATCGCTAACTAAATCACGCGAGACGCATTATCGTCTGACATAGGCGGTATAGTGGCTACTGGCCGCGATTTCTGGTATCCACGGTATCGCGGGCGGAGGGATGATTTATGGGGTTTGTTCCTTGGAACAAGCGTTCGCAGTATTGAACACCGGCGAGAAATCGACCAGGGAGACGACACGAGGAGGAGGAGGAGGAGGGGACCGGTACGCGATTGACAAATCCGAGAGCTCATATGCAATAAATCGCCCGCGAGCGGCTGACTGCACGAGTTTTTCGTATTTATGGCCGTTGTGCTGAGATGCAACTGGCGCGCTGGTGGGCTCGCGAAGGGACCGGAAAAGGGGGCCGGCGGTTGCGGAGGCAAGAAAGCTACCAACTTTTCCTATGCATCGATATGAATATAAATAACCGAGGCTCGGCCACGCGGGGACAGGCCCGCCGTCGCACTCAATCTGCTTGGCAGCCCTCTTTGCCACCCTTATATATGAGCTATATCTCCTACGTTCAGCTCCTCGCACTCTATAAGACGATTATAGCGCGCCACCACGGTGAGAAGGCTATCGCGACGCTTTCCTCGACCTGCGAAAGTTTTTTACTCAAGTTTTTATACAATACTCATGTCAGTCCTTTTGGAAACTTTTTGAAATATAAGATCCCGTAAATATATTATATATTATTTTTAGAACTTATATATCGCGCGCGCGAAACCGAACGTTTCCCTTTACGCCTTATCTCCAAGACGGTAAACGTTCTTTGACGTGATTCTAATTCTCCGCAGAATAGACCTAGACATATCTTAAATAAGCGTCGCTCGCGGCGAAGGACGACTATTACATACCTGGTGTAATTGTCATTCGTATCTCATTGCAAACAGCCCGGGCTCGTAGAGAACGAGAAAGGGGGATTGGTGGAATGGGTAAGGGAACGGTAGGTATCGTACCCTGGAAGCAAACACCGTCTCGCTACAATGAAACGCAATTTCCTGCTGTTGGTGCCGAGACTGAGTCAGTCGTCTCATTCGTCTTGGCTAAAAGCTTCGCTCCTCACGCTTGCTGCGTTAAACAATCGTACCTGCGTAGCATTCGTTAACGAAAACCGAGGAGGGCTTTGCCACCCGACCGATGCCGCCCGAAGATTCAGCCGTGCCTTCCATCGACTTCTGCAACGTCGCTTCTTCAACGTCTCGTATTCGTAGAAACAAAAAGATCATCGTTTCCGAAAGAGTGAAAGAGAGATCGTTACCACACGAATAACGGCTTTAGATAAAAAGAAAGGAGGGAAGAGGAAAGATCTTTTCGGAAACGGAAGGATTTTGAATGGAGGACGGTTTTTCTTCGTTAAGACAGCGGTACGGAAGAGATACGAAAGGAAGTAGGGAGAAAAGGAATGGGAGGCAGAGAGGGAGGGGGGTGGAACTCTCGGTAGATAAGGGGATGAAGGCGAGAACCGACACGAGTGGCAGAAAGACAGGCGGTATTATTGCTTTAATCGATCAGCCCGATAATTCTATTAGCATTTGCGTTATTCAAATGGTATTTAATTTTCCGCAACGTTACCTTCATTCCTCGATTTACATTTCATTCGTTCGGAATTGTCTCTCGCCCCCCGCCGCCCGCCCCCTCCTCGGGTCCAAGCCACGGTTTGGCTTTCCTCCCTCTTTTTTTTGAGTCATTTAAAAACTGCGGCCTCTCGTATCTGCATGTCGTTAACTTCTCTTCTAAACTGTTTCCGTCTCGTCCGACCGTCAAACGCGCCGATATTAAATATATACGTAATCGGATTATTCGTTTAACGTTAGGCGCGCCCGTCTTTCGTTGGAATATTTAATATTTTAATAACCGTCTTCCACGAGATTTATGCAGACTGCATAAATCATTCAACGCAACGATGAAGGTAATATAAGTCTAATTGGTCTTCATTTTTCGACGTGATAGACGGAGTGTTAATTGAAAAAAAGGCAAGCTAAAATGTACATATTATAAACACGCTATTATACATATAAAATTTGACATATTATTAATTGTATTAATTAATGTATAAACAAGTTATAAATTGTACAGTTACTATATACAGAAATAATTTATTAAATGTAAAACGTCTCATAAATTCAGAAAGGTGCGAATCATCCGATACGAGATACGATCGCGATCGTAGGATTCTGCACGAACCGTGCCGCTTAAAATGCGTAACAAGCGAGCAAACAATGGCGGAGGCCGTATATTAATGTCGTTAAATCGCCGCAAAGATCGCGGCAGAATATCTGTCGTGAAAAAAAAAAAAACGAAACGTTCGACGGCGAGGAAGCCGGTTAGACTTCCGGCCTCGCTTCGAGGAACTTTCGAGTTTAGAACGAAGGGAGGAAGGTCGGGACGGCATCGGTGATGGGCCGATGGGTATAGGGACGAGAGGGGCGCGGAAGATGTGGAAATTCCTGGTACCTCACCTTATCCAATCACCGCGGTCGGGACGTCGGTTTTCTCGCGCGGAGTAGCTATCGGAAACTTTCTTTAATCAAGTGTTTGATCAGCACCTCCCTTTCCCTCATTGTCTTCGTTCGGTTGGCAATCTGGCCGCAGCGGAGCCACCCTCCGACTACCCACGGACAATACAGCCGATTAATATTATATTACTATCTGTTTGTGCGGCAGTAAGCTTTGCTTTTCCGCGTCTCGCCGCTCGACGCGCCGTGACAGTAAACGAGGGAGTCCTTGATTTAAGGGATCGCTGGATCTTTTGCGTTTACAGAATCTACGGAGAACCAACAATGTCTGTAGATTCTTGCCGACGACAGAAGCTATTAATTACAACAATTTACAGATAATATTATAATTAGCGATACGCTTAAAAAATAATGATGTAAGAGCGAATGATATTGTCGCGTATCTCTCGCTCTCTCAGAGATTAACCAGTCGCTCAGTTATTTTATAAAGTCCAAGCTGCCTTCTATACTTGGTATTATTCTAAGTAACGTTGCTCGCTCTCGGGGAGGCAGCGAGCCGTTACGCGCTCGCGTGTGTGACGGCAAGAAGAGAGGGAGGCGCGAAACGTTAGTAAGACTCACGGGCCGCATAACGGCGTATTAAGGGTGGGCTCTAAAAACGACGATATAATTACATGAGGTTGCGCGCTCGAGCCATGATTTAGGGCGGTATAATGTATAATTCCTAGACCTCGGCGGTGCGGAGGATGAGGGCGATCCACCCGCCCTCGCGGCTCTCACGACAGCGCGGCGCCGTTAGTGTAAAGTGCAGGTGCTTTCGCTAAAGTATCGCGCCTATAAAATGAAATTAAACTTCCGGCAAATTTATCGGCCACCGCGGCATCGCGGGAGATATCCTCTTCTCTCTCTCTCTCTATTCCTCTTGCGTCTCCACGGCCGATTAATTCATCTCTCTCATCGTTTCCGGGAATCAAATCTCTCCTACCCACCTTCGCGAGATCGCGAAGTCTGATGCTTATTCGCCAGTTATCTCTCTCTTCGGTCTCAGCTGTTCAAATAATCTTACGACCTACGAACAGACTCCGCGGCTGGGCTCGGTCAGAGTTTAATTGAACCGGCAGATATATACTGCTCTCTCTTTATTTATCTCTGCGTATTATCATAACGATCCTTTTATCGTCGATTTTAGTATTTAAACTGTACACCGGATACGATTGGTACGGGAATTTGATACGGAAATTGGCGAGCAGAAAGGTAAACCGTGATTTTTTAATGGTTATTAAGTTACCTTTTAGAATAACTTTTGTAACTGAATTCATTTTGCAATGAGAAATCATTCGCTTTATCAGTTCCATCGTCAAATACTCCAGATATTACTTTATATATATTAATTCATTAAAAAGTTTATATCGATTTGTAACTACACTACACGGAAAGAACGGTTTTTCTGAAATATCTAAAAATTTGGCCAGACACAAATCTGAAAATAATTTGATTAGACCATCCAAAGTAACTATGTAGGACACTCAAACATGATGATAATGCTGCAAAAAGTTTTGATATTTTAGCAACTATTTTGGGCGTCCTACATTTATTTTCATACAATTATTTTGATGGCCCAACAAAATTATTTTCAGAACTGGCCAAATTTTTAAATATTTCAGCAAAACCATTTTTTCCGTGTACTACAGTATTCTTCGACGTCCGGATCGACATGTCTGGCCAACAACGGTTCTTTCTACTGAAGCTGGAAGAGGCTGCTACGTAGCGACACAGAGGGGAAAGGAAACGAAAGAATAGAGCGATCGAGCGATACAGTCTGCGGAATTATACGCACGCTTTCGGGGATCTTAAGCCACTCTCTCGCCTTATCGATAATGCGCCGTCTCTGAAAACGGTTCGGGTTTTGTAATAAATCGAGCTCGAGGAGTTAGGGGGATCAAACCGACGACCCGGATCTCTGTCTTTCGCTCAGCATCGTTGGCATGTAAGTCGACGATATAAATTCTCGAGGGTCGTAACCGGCGATTCGCGGGATACACATCTCTCGCTCGTTTTTTGAGAAAACATCCCGACCGACGCATAACGTTTATGCGTCTCTCGGTGGGACACGTGTTTCTTATGGATGTTCATTCGGACGGTCAATCTTATAAAGTGAATATCTGGATGGACCTTTCCACATTGTTTGCCCTCGTAAAAAGAGAATGCGTGAATTTGGCAAATCGTGATGTATTTTCTGCCTTGACAGGTAACCAAAAATCTTTTAGAAAAAATTCTATAATTTCTGATTTCTCCAAAGACAGCGAATCTAATGTAACAAAACAATGAATGAGAAAATTCGACGGAACACAGTAAAAAATCGTGCGTCCATATGTTAAAATTTTCTTGTGTTACCAAGATTTGATTATTATTTCAATGTAAAATTAACATACAATAGATATGTTATTATTTTCGTAACATTTTCATGTGTTACATTTATGTTAACGTAATAACTTAACACTTTATGTACGTCATTTAGAAATTAAATATTATTTTGAGTTCTTTTAACACAATTATTTCAAGATATCAACATTTCTTAAAGTGATTTTAACATAAACATAAGTTAAAGTAAATCTTCAAATAATCGTAAACCTTGACATACAAAATATTCAAATTCACTAAAATCAAATGTTTCTATTACATATAATTTAAGTTAAAATGATTAATGTGTCATTTGTTAATATAACTGTTTAATTATCTTGTATGTTATTATTACAGCATACTTAAAGTTAAAAAAACAAACATAAATGTAAAGTATAGTGTCTGTCTCTTATACACATCTAGATGTGTATAAGAGACAGCGATGAATGAGTTATTTTAACTTAAAATTTAGAGTGGACTTTCTGGGACATGTGAAAAATGTTACAATTAACATTTTATTTTTTACTGTGAAAGAACTCTCTCTGAATCGCAGCATACAGAATCCAATTAATGTATATCACTCTCTCAGGCGTCCGAATTCTAAAAGATTTCATTAAGATATATCGGTGTTCAGTTTTGTTCGTGTCTGACTAACAACTCTATCTCTTATAGGCAGGAAGTCACACGATAGCTGAATTTCCGGGAATGTGCATTTCGTAGCGTCGTGAACAACGCGTCGGCCAGGCGCATTTAACTTTAGAATTTTAGCTGAATAAAATTTGCTCGTTTCTAAACCGAGGCAAAACACACGGGATTAGTACAGTTAACGTCAAAAAGTAGAAAACACTCTTAAATCTCTGTGAATTCCGCCTTTCAGCGAATTAAAAATAGTTTGAATGCCACAAAAATTTCATGAAACGTAAAATGCTGAATTAAAATTCCCCCAAGATGGTAATACCCTCATAAAATGGCGTAATGTAATATTTATTTATATAAATATTAAATAATATAATATTTAAATAAAATAATGAACTATATATAATATATAAAATGCATAAGTGTTTTAAACTATATTACTTTTATCGTTAAAAGTTGCAGAAGTCCTGTTGAAGTTTTATTAACGTTATTTAATAACTTTTGCTGCCAATAACGGAGACCGTTCGAGGGTACGGGGAGGACATAGAGGCTCCGCAGCGGGCATCGCGATCTGTCTTTGGCAGCGGTGAGCGGTGAGCGGTGAGCTAGTTACATTTCAATACGTGCTTCTTTAGCTCGTATCATATATGTGCGGCACGGAGCGCGGATACTCGCGCACGTGCAGCACGTCATAATTAAATTTTGAAAACGCGCTGCGCAGCGCACCGCCGGGTTACCGTCCACCGCGGCTAACTTGGGCGCTTTTCACGCCGGACCGGCTCGGTAATTCGATTTCGTCGAATTATCACTCATTCCGCAAAAAGGATAAATGCGTACGTGAGCCGAATCCAGCAGCGTTGGCTCTCTTTCTCTCTCCCATTCTCTTCCTCTTTCTCTCTCTTTCTCTCTCGCCTCTCTCGCTGCCTTTATTCGCGAAAAAAGCAACGTGCATCGTTCGCGGCATGGAAAATATTGGATGTGCGCGCCGTGACGTCGCGATAAACGCTTTCGTTCTATCAAAAATTTTCCAAGAACAGAGAGCAACTGTTATTGTTGCATACGGGAGAGGGGGAGAGCCTGGGCAATTCGCGCGTGCATAAATGTACACCCGATGAATCGACAATTTTTTGCACGAACGTTGGAAATCACGCGTGAATTTGACTTTGGAGTCTCTGAGGCCTTTTTTCTTCTCGATCCGCGCGTTATTCCGATTCGTAACAGGAATCATAGTTCGCAATCAATCTCGGTACAACCGTTGCTCTCGACGCACCGTACCTCACGAGCGAAACAGGCGGGACGATTCATATTAAACGATATGAAGAAACGACTCGGTGATTTATGCGCACAAATTGTTCTGTCACTGTGCCGCTGCTCCGGAAGCTGCCGCTCCTCCACTTCGGGCCCGCGGTGTCCGTTGTTCCTCTTTCGCCGACATCTTATTGGGCGCGCTCCCGCGCCTTTCCCAATATCCAGTGCATTAAATCGCACTTTTTCCAGATTCGCCGTGTGAGATAGGGTGTCGCGCGACTCATACGAAACGTCCGCGTTACGAAATCTGTGCGAGCGGAGAATATCGCTTCGCAATAAATTCATTTCGCTTCGCGCGTTCCGCGCTTTGGTTTTCCAGCCGGTCGGTAGAATGCAGATGGTAATCATGAATCGTTAATGGCGTCTACCTGAATCTCTTTCTTTTCTTTGACAAGTTTCTTCTCGGCCCTGCGGTTGCCACTAAGGACGGCGTTATTCGGTTTTCTCCCGAAGCACCTGCTTTTGATTCATTCAAAGACTTTGTCTCAAGTGAGTTAAAGTTTTACAAAGGACACGCAGGTAGAGTTTCTCCTTGAAAACCTCTTGTTCCTTGTTCTTCGAATTCCTCCCGCGTTGAAAAGAAGGACGGACGATAAATCTTTATTGCTCAAAAGAAAACATGTTATTTTCGAACGCTTTTCCCTCCGCGGCAAAGGTCGGCGAATCGCAAATAATGTGAATTAATTTTATTAAAGGACCTGGAAGGGAGATTTAGCTGCAATTACATTCCTTTCTATTTATATTTTATTTATATACTACTCCTATCAAAACGCAATAAGATTCAATGGACATTTTTATTTTCTGTTATCAACTTTATTCATCACGATATCAATTTCATTCTTGAAACGTTCCCGTTTTTCTTATTCCCTTCCATGTTGACTCTCCTTATAGATCGAGACGTTATTCCCCGACTGCTGGTTTTTACGCGGCGATTTTTTAAGATCACCACTTCCATGCCGTGACGCCGAAATATAGTGCCAAGTGCGGGA
Organism: Aphaenogaster ashmeadi; assembly: GCA_003063805.1. Taxonomy (NCBI): domain Eukaryota; kingdom Metazoa; phylum Arthropoda; class Insecta; order Hymenoptera; family Formicidae; genus Aphaenogaster; species Aphaenogaster ashmeadi. The sequence goes on along the minus strand of NJRQ01000033.1, from coordinate 836,471 downwards.
AGCGTGCGACGCGAAATATCGAATATAGAAAGCACTCCTCGGCAACATCTGCGGGAACACAGGGACTGACAGGTCTCAGCCATTTAAAATGAAATTTAATACCCACCATCTCTCTCCGCACTTCTCACCCGGCGCTCTCGCGGTCCCTTATATCGCGCGCCGCGCAACGACGCGTGCTTGCCAAATGTTTTATGCAGTTTTACGGCAAACCGGGCATGTATTTATCGATGCGAAATCAGCCGCCGCACTTTAGCCCACTCTGAGACCCGACGAGATCCTCTGGAACTTTTACAAGCCTTTCTACTCAAGGGGAAGTCTAAGCGGCGCTTGCGGTAAGACTTATAACGTAACTTAAACAGTACTTGTAGAAATGAGCTTTTACTCGGAGTTTTACAGCGTATTTTATAGTCGAATCGTTTACGAGATGAAGGATACGAGTACAGATCCTGCGTGGATGTGCGACTAGCCAAGGAAAAAAGAAATAGCTCGTTCATTGGCGACGGCGCGGCGGAGCGACACGAAATCGTCGATCACGAGTAATTCACTGGCCTACTCTCTTCTTCCTTCCCTCCCCTCTTTCTCTCTCTCTTTCTGTCCTTCCTTTCGCCTGCCTCTTCTCGTTCAGAATAGAGGTAATTACGGGATTTCGGCGAAATCCATGGAGCGTAGGACATTTAGAGCTGTTATAGTTTCGACGTCTCGGCAGGGCGAAACTGGCTGGTCGGTCCGTCAAAATGAAACGCCGGCGGTGGTTGGGTGACGGCGTGGCGCGGAGGGTCGACGTGAAGGGGGTGCGACGGGAACGAACAACGACGAACGAATGGCGTTATAACAAGGGCTAGTTAGCGGCAGCGCCGTATTACCCCCGCGTAGTTCTGCCGCTGCACAATGGCGACAAATTTCACGCGCTACATCATCCGGTTCCACCCGTTCGCTACCACCCGATGTGGCCGCAGGAAAGACGGACGACAAAATGTGGAGCGGGGGCGAATAGCCTTGATGACGGGGCCCGCGGAGAGCGGCGTCGCTGGCTTCTCTCGCTCTCCGGCCATTTGGGCATTTACATATAATAACCTGAATACGAGGTTTGCTTCAGACCTCGTGCCTCACCTTGTGCTCGATCGCCTCGGGTAACCGTCGATTGCTTAATACAGCGACTTTGTCGCTTAAACGTTTCCCTTAAGATTTACATCAGGATCAGGCCGATCTAGCTAATGGTCGGGTCGTAGGTCAGATTAGCATCAGCTGATTTTTTGGGGAATTCTTCCTCTTAAGATAAAATAAACTCATGCGGGTAAATCGTAAAATTTCTATCATACAAAATCTCACAAATGATAATTACGCAATTTAAGTAAATTCAGAATGCATCGCATATGTGCGTGCTATATACGAATTTTCGCACTCGACGTTGCTGATATAGCTGTTTTTCCATTACAAATCTCGAAAGACCGCTAAGCGCAAGAATCATCAAGGAAGCATAGCGTTCAGTCAGGAGAAGGATATTCGTTGCCGACCATTTCCGGGCAGGGTCCCTTTGATCGACAGGTTTGATTTCCGCGTCTGGTCGCGGCAGTACGCGCTAACATCCGGCATTCGAGCCGCAGAAATAACTTTCGACGGCCCGAGAGAGCCGACCCCGGCGTCTCCGCAACGATTTAGAATATCCGGCAAGGTGGCCGTGGCACGTGGCCGACCGATGGGAATTCGCACGGTTGCTCAACGTCGAATTTCTTCGTCGCTCGGCCGTCAGCGCGGCGGGTAATGTATTTTGTATTCAATGAGGCGAACGGAGGGAACCCGTCAATGGTAGTATCCCTCGCCGTTAGTATCCAAGAGTGAGGAGAAGGAGCGAGAGCGAGAGAGAGAGAGAGAGAGAGAGAGAGAGAGAGAGAGAGAATGAGAATGAGCGAGTGAGAGGGAGCCAAAGACGTCTAACTCGCGTCGACATTGCGTCTATATCCGCTCTCTTTCTTTCCTTATGTACCTACATTATAAAACGAATGTATAGACGGAGAGAGAGAGAGAGAGAGAAAGAGAGAGACTTGTCTGGAGCACGTGCCGCAGCGCGACATCCAGTAATAACGTTTATTGAAGTGTAAATACGCCTCTCGGAATTTCTGATGCCGCCCCGATCGTGCCCGCTTCCTTCCGTGTCGCGTCGCGACGCGTGAGCGCGCACGCATATCGCGGTGCGTGCGGAAGAGCAACGCAACAGGCCGACGTTCGATCTGCCTGATGATGCGAAGGATGTAGGTTCTCTCTCTCTCTCTCTCTCTCTCTCTCTCTCTCTCTCTCTCTCTCTCTCTCTCCTGCTTCTTGTTCTTGCGCGGGTTCAGCATTCCCGCATCTCCGGCGTGCGACAGCAAAGTCGTTCGTGATTCGTACGCAGGATATTATCGGGTCTGGGAGTGTTTCAGGCATTCGAGAAAACTCCCGGCGTGCTCGCGCGAGATGCAAGGAGGCGCAGGACGCGTCGGGAAGAGACGGGAGGATCCCGGTAAGTTTTTTTACTCGCTTCAAATCTTTGCGACGTGTTATGCAACGCGATAGAAGACTCGGAATCGTCGGCAAAGAAAGCGTGATATCAGAAATAAACAAAGCGTAATTTCTACAGATTTCTACTTGGCTGATAAGAAAAGGATCGAATTTTGCGCGTATGAAAGATATGAAAAGAAGGCTGTTTTTTTTCAGTCTATTGTATTCTTTATTTCTCTTTATTTTGCTAAGGAATATTGAATATGGCTTTGTAATCCTCATATGTTCTTCTATTGAATTATCATGCAAATGACAGATATTTTTATATATCTTGTAAAAATAGAATTATATTTTATGTAAAATATAATGTAAATTATTGTGCAAATTATTTCGCTAATCTAAAGAGATGCAGTTTCAAATTTCAATTATAAAGGATAATTTATATTATTGCAGGTGTGAGAAAATATATGCCTGGCTTGCATGTTCATTTAAAAAAAGTCTGTACGTTTTTCAATTAGCCTGTATGAACAAAATAAATCAAACATTTATTATCAACATTTTTCCTGTTAATAATTCTCTCTTATCATCCTTTTCGCTCTCTTTATGCAAGAATCTTATAATAATAACAGTAATGGGCTTGAGGAGAATGGCGTGTGGCGAAAGTTATCGCTCGAAAAAGGGCATTCTTGCGCTTAACCCTTGCTTGAAATTTACATGTATTACAGCCGCTCGCGTGAGTCAAAGGGTGGCGCGTTAATTATCCTTGGCGTTTCTTAGGCTTACCTCGTAGGCTCTCGAAGGGCCGATGGCTAATATTCGAGACGAGACGAGACGAGCGGTGGTAATGCCTTATCTAGCCGCGGGGTTAATAATGTCGTTGCCGCGTGATAAATCAAGCGACGGCGGAAGGGCTGCAGAGAAGAAGGGCGGCCGCGGTACCATTCGCGTATTTTAGGTACGTACCATCAGCGAGAACGGAAGAAGGCTCACAGAGAGGACGAGACGGAAGAGGCAGAGTTTGTAATCTACGGCCTCTCATGGGGCCAGGGGCAAATCCGGAGTATCCCGACAATTATCAACCCTCGACCTTCTCCTTCGTTACTTACGTCGGCCACTACCCTTGGGCTGCGAACAACCTTTCTAGAATTTTTGCGATGCTGTGTCCTCGCGATACGTTCACGTAACTAACAGAAGCGATACTTGACAAAGATATTGCTCGATAAGCATTGTTCATGCTTATATATTTAGATTGTAAGAATAAATTTAGAAATGTATCTTATTACGTATCGTAATTATTATATTATAAAAATTTAAAATATAATTATAATTTAAAATGATTATATATATTACGTATTTGCATCGTAACAGGTATTGCTAATGCTAGCGGTATTATATAATGGAATATTACTTAGGTATGAGTATTCTTCTTTCTCTTTTGTGCTATAGTTTTGTTATTTAAATATGTTACCGTTTGCGTAATATGCCGTGGTATTCCGGAAAATTCGTTTTGCATACGAAAGAAGGCGGAGGCTTTTTTAGGACACAAAGAGCGGTTATTCGCTTACAAGTTTTCCTAGTTTTTGTCATCTTTCTCTTCTAAATGAGGTCCGCAACGTTCTCTACCCGATATTATCTGTTTGTACTACGGGAATGTCAGGTGTGCTTAACTACCGACCACCAAAGGGGTGGCATAGTGGCGCGTGAAACAGCGAGAAGGTCGAAACTTACCTCCCAGAGAACACCGAGAGGATATCTCGTAGGTCCCACTAGTGCATTTAGAATAACTTACGGCATCATGAGATTACAGGTCTGCAGCATAAACTCTCCTTACCCTCCCTGCGCGTTGGAGGGCCCCACGTCGGCGTGCCGGTGCCATTAATTAAGAGCTTCTAAGGACTGGAAAGGGTGCAATCTTCCGTAGACGCCGCGACGCGTTTGGATATCGTCGACGGAAAAATCTAATCCCGCGTCAACGTGCGCTTACATGAGAATTATATACACGGGCAGTCGAAATTATTCGGTTGCAAGATTGTCAAGCGGATTGATTTTAACACACAGCTAAGTAATAATAAATACTTTTCGATTTATTGAGAAATGTGCTCCAGCAAGAATATTTAAAGACGCGGTATTTCCCAATGATTGACGTCGATTTTTCAAAGTTTATATATGCGCGGTAATCGATTGTCATATATTTGTACATTAACTTTTGAGATAAGGAAAATTTCAGGGGTACGGACACGTCGCGAACCACAGAAGTCCGGGTTGAAATTTTCTTTCCGCGACGGCGCCGCCGCACCGTCAGACAGCGGAATATTCGCCGCTGGGCTGCAGGGCTACGGACCCTTCAGTATTCAGTGCACTCGATCACACAACAGTTATCAAAGGAACTCATTTGAGCGGTTGAATGGATAGAAAGGAAGTCAATCTCGGTGCGCGGAGATAAGGCAGCAGCCGGTTTCCAACCCCCGTCATCCAGCCACCGACGTCTCCCTCCTCACCCTCCCATGGCACGTAGCGCCGCTCTCTCACGGACGATTCCCACCCTTCTGCAGTAAGCCTGACTTCGTGAACGGCGACCTCGTCTATGGAGGCGTCTTATGGTGCTTCCTCTCTCTTTCTCTCTCTCTCTCTCTCTCTCTCTCTCTCTCTCTCTCTCTCTCTTTCTCTCTCATCCTCACGCGGAGTCAATCCCGGGACGTCTCATGCGAGCGTATGTCAATACGCCTCGCCTCACCTCACCGTATGTAGAGTCCTAGATTATCAGAGAAGCGCGACCGGCTTATGTCAGTATCGCAATGAACTCTGGAAAATATTAAAAATGGCGTCGTTTGCAGACGGACCATGGATACCGCCCTCACGAAGTAATGGAAAATTATGCTTGAAGGAATTGTATCAGT
>NJRQ01000033.1:818819-830926 GCA_003063805.1 Aphaenogaster ashmeadi | reverse complement strand
GAATATTAACAACAATGTCGCCCATTGGTATTATAAATGGCTGCCGAGTCATTGTGTTTGCGACAGCCAATCAGGACTCGTAACACCGGTCGCGCTTCTCTTATAATATAGGATTCTAACCGTATGCAGTTCGTCTAGAAGTCCGACGAGTTACGCGAATATTTTCTCCTTTTCCCTTTCGGATTATCCTTCTCCTTCCTCCTCCATCGATCTAACCGGCGCGCATCTGGTTTCCGATTCCACTTAAGCCGCGCGCAGACTTGAGTAACAGGTGCATCTCAAATTAGGCGACGGCGTTTGTAATCCCCCGTCACGCGCGTAGCGACTCGCGAGAGAGGGATTGCGAGTACATGCAGAGTACAATCTCGCAGTCAAGACAAAATATCCGCACTTGAAGAATCGTCGGGTTCGTGTCACGCTCGTATCCGCGCGTGACGAAGAAAGCGTGCTATCGTAAATCACTGAACGAACCTCCTTCAAGCCGAGCTCTCAGATATGATTATTTGAAGATGCTTCTCTTTATACGTTGGACATCGTCGGAAGAAGCTGCGTGTTGTCATAAATAAATTACGGCAACGGCGTATGGGGGTGTTCTCCCCGAGAGTTGGTACCATCTTACATGTTTATTAGATCTCGAGAACTCGAGGCGAGACGAGGGTGTAACGTAATTACATGTAAATAAATGTATGGGTCTAGATAGTTGTTGCCGGTAGGAGTTTGCACAGAACGTGCGGGATACGCGTAGAACCGGCCTACGGAAACTACTCCTTTGCCTCCCTCTGAGTCTTCTTTCTGCCTCAGCATCTCTCTCTCTCTCTCTCTCTTTCCCCGATATTCCCTTCATCTCTCTCGCATCGTCTTCGGACGCGTCTCTGACAGCACCGCGCCACTGCTCGAGACGGTATAATTTTCGCGAGTACGTCTCGAACACGGCGCGCGAAGTTTTTCTTTAATGTATTCTTACATGCGCCCGCAGATTAGATTAAAACGGCGAACGCATAAACTCCCTCCCCGCGTGCCCTGCTGTCCCGCACTCCTCCGTCGCCCGTTGGTCGCCCGTTCGCGAAAGATGGCGAACGCGCGCGGTCGTATTTATATGATTTATTTAAGTGGCGTGAGAGGCTGAAAGCCTGCGAAATGGAACGGGTGGGAAAAGCGGCGCGAAAACGGAATTGGTTTGGAGAACGAGCGGCCGTATACCGTGCACCGTGAACCGGATGAGGATAGCCAGCGAGACCGAGGGGGGCGGGAGGCCAAATAAAAGATTATCCCGCCGGTCGGTTATGATAATGCCGGCGCAGAAAAGAGGCGCGAAAAGAATTAAGACACGACTCTTATTGGCCCGGGAGCGTCGCTGCGCGCGGGTATACGTTGCCCGAGGGAGACCTTCATCTCCTCCGTTTTCATCTCGTCGTAGTCCCTGTCCTCGGTTGTGCTTGCGACCGTCGCCTTAATTTGCGGATGATGCATTCGTAATTGCGAGCGCTTCTCAACTCTTAAGCAGCCGCGTAGTAGAGCGACGAATCCGATCGCAGGTGTTCGCACGAGCGTAATTACGCTCCGACCACGCAAAGATGAAAGAAACGAGTTCATCATGTACCTTGTGTGCCTCTATATATATATATATATTACTGAAGATTATCTCTGAATATGTAAAATCGCAAAAATCTGGTTACTTCTAATGATCTAGGTAAATTCATCGTTTTTTTATTATCTAAATCTACACGGAAAAAACAATAAGGTTGCCACAACCACAATAATAGTAACATTTGGTACAGCCACGTCCTGTGGTTGTGACAACCACATTGATGTGAAGGCAACTATATGCATTTGGTACAGCAAACATAGTGAATGTTGAGACAAACATAGTGAATGTTGAGACAAACATATATAGATGCACTACACAAAACAATGTGAATGTGACAACCACAGGACGTGGCTGTACCAAATGTTACTATTATTGTGGTTGTGGCAACCTTACTGTTTTTTCCGTGTACGTTACACGTGCGTACATTTTTACTTTTGGTCCCGTGGGATTACTGATTCTTATTACCCCGCCGCGCAGTATCGCCTTGCAAAGGATTAATAATCGTAAGGCAGGACGAGATGAGCGTCGAGAGCAATCTTTCAGGGGAAACGCGCGTTGAGGTAGAAAGCACGGTGATCGCGATTACGCGCGCTGTCACCCGGCACACGGGCGAAATATACTCTTTGGCACCTCCCGGGTTGCCGGGGCCCCGCGGACGTGTTCGCGGCTGAAATTATGCGCTCGTTTACTTCGCGCCCTGGGTATCATGCAAACAGTTACGACGCCGCGAGCCACGGCTGGGTGGTAAAATTACATTTCCAATTCATGAAACGTCAGTTATACAGAGGTGGGAGGGCGACGCTGGTCTCTCGCCTGAAAAGAGCACACGCGTTTTCTCTCCTCCCATTCTCGCGCACGCATACACCCGCGTATCCGCGCGTGTTTCGCGGCAAGGAGAACCCGGTTAGAATCGCGGAATCAAAATCGCGAGCTGCTAACGTCTCGCGCTCTGTAACGCAAAAGTGATTAAGGGGGCACACCACCCCCGAGGCCTAAAAATGATACCTAACTTTGGCGATTTAATGTAGTAAAATAATTAACTCAATCAAAAACTGTTTTTAAGGGCTTTATAACATGAACCTTTAAGAGTAAAAAAAATTTTTGTTGAATTTTTATCGTATTAAATGGCGGCGCTATGGCAGCCTCCTTTTTTAGTAGATGCACATGCGGTGTACATCAAATCTCCCACACTTTTTGACCTGGAACCAAAAACCAAAAATTTTCGTCAAAAATTATCTGCATGCCAAAAGTTAGAGAAGTACGTAGGATTTTTGCGATATATTGAAAACTTTTTTGCAATCAACATTTTAAGATGAAAATTTTTGGTTAAAAATTTCACTTTTTTTTCAAACATTCGCAATTTTTATAAAAATAAATATTTTGAAAAAATCCTACGTACTTCTCTAGCTTTTGGCATGTAGATAACGAAAATTTTTGGTTTTTCATTAAAGGTTTTCATTAAAGGTTTTTATTAAAGGTTTATATTATAAAGGCCCATAAAAAAGTTTTTGATTAAATTAATTATTTTACTACAATAAATCGTCAAAGTTGGGTATTATTTTTAGACCTCAGGAGGGGTGGTGTCCCCCCTTAAAGATAATGAAAAAAAACTACATTTTTTTCTTTATACTACATTCAGAAGAGAGAGGAGACCACCTCTCCTACGGCATATTGGAATTAAGCAATAATATCTTTACAATAAGCAATAGAACTATCTATTTAATACGATAATTAAGAAATGGCGTCTACTAGTTATATTGTTATGAAATATCACATTAGTGCCATGATTACCTTGATTGAATTTATGCATTGATTACGTTTCAATAGAATTAAAACTGGAGCATTGAAAGTACTTATCCCTTCGCATGCACACGCAAAAATGGCGCGTAACTTTACGAAGTACAGCGTAATCAGATCTTTTATCAAAGGAGAAAGGAAGGACGGTAAAGTATCGATAAAGTGTAACGGATTTTCTTCCTCTTTATCTTCTACGCATGAATACGGATAATAGTCTTTAGGTATATACATATATAGGGAGCGCTATAGAGGCTTCATATCTATATAGATAACTATCTCAGGCAATATCGATAACTCTTGTCGGAAACAAATTATTGCCTCATCTCTCGCCGAACGCTCCTTGATATCAGTATCATTTCGAGCACGAAAAATGGAGGTAACCTTTTTTTTAAAAAGTCCCGTCGGTATTGATAAGAAGTCAATTCGTAATCAACGTCCAGAATTGAAGCGGGATAAGATTATTGAGTAGAAACGGAATATAATGTCGCCGTCGATAGAAAAGTCGTAAAAGTAGACGGAAATCGATGTTGGATGAGCTTCTTTTTCTCGTGAAATCTGCTTTAATCAGAAATGTACGAGCTCGAGTTTCGACGGGTGAAACCTGATTACACATTTCTACCGTGCATCTCTTTTACAGGCTGCTCGTCTTATCAAATCAAAATACTTATTGGTACAACGAGTTAGACCATTCCTAAAAGAGAATGTGTAAAAAAAAACGCGAGATGTGTAAAAAGAACCCAACGTCGTAATTCGAACGAATGATTTGTATGCGATACATTCTCGATTATCGCTCCAGCGTCTGTCAGGATTTAGAGAAATCTCGTCGAAGAAGGAGACAGTAATCACGGGATCATCCAACCCAATCAGCGCCAATTTGTCGCCTTGCCACGAGATTAAGGCTCCGTAAGAGGACGCAGTGTCAACCGTCAGTGTACTGAGAAACGTCCGTCGGTTTGGGGCTTGAGTACCGTTGTAATCCGTAATGCAAACAAATCCTCCGCGATGTCCAATGAACGTCCGGTAAACATCCGACTGTACGACGACGTGATCCCACGTTCGGTCGACTCCTCGCCTGCGCCGCGCCGGGCGCGTAGTAGGTGTCCGTATGCCATAATCACCGCTCCGCCCGGGTTAATTATAACTCCGTCTAATTGCCTGTAGGTAAAATCCTCTGCAAACACGTCCCGCGTTTGCCATTCCCGGTTCCGCAGAGAACCGCGTCGGCAGATCGACCGCCTGATTAAGGCTTCCGGACTGTCTCGCTATATCGATGCGGCCCGGCGCCGCGAAAATTGTTTGGCCGGAGGATTACGAGACACCTCCGCGATTATCCGTAATTAACTGCTGCGACACGCAACCCGATGTACTTTCCTGCTTTCCTTTACGTCAAACGCTTGCGTCGCTTCACGCGTGAAAAATTTTTAATACTGATATATATGAAGATATGTGTATATCCACACGGAAGCCACGTTTATGTGTGTTCGCGCGCGTAGAGTGACGCGGCGTAATTGAATTTTTGAAAAAAAGCGGAACGCATTTAGAGGAAAAGTCGATTACAGGCTGCGCTGCCTGGCGATGTTATCGTAAGAGTAGTTTTGACGGTGGAAAGTGAGGAATAAACGGCGTGGCTGAAATTTGTGAATATATATCGAATTTTCGCCAGGATTTAGGATACGTTGCTACGGGCGAAGAGATTTTTTTATCACGATAGGATATGACAGTTTCGCATATTTCGCTTGTCAGTTCATTTCAAGAAATTTTAAGTATAAATATTTCTTCGCAAATGATACGTATTGATACGCAAATAAATTTCAATTGTTCTGGAAAGGAAACGCTATTTTCTAGCATTTAATTGAAGTAGAACAGAAGGGGGTCAGAAGTATTTTCTCTTCTAAATCTGTTCTCTCTAAGAATAATTCCCTTGACCTTTTGTATGAAAATGAGTTAAACCGCTGTTAAATCGGACTCCTTCAGTCGTCAAACGCGCGTTCTACGAGCTTTCGGCTAACGCACCTCAATCGGAAGCGACTCTTTCTCTGCGAGCGTGGGATTAAACTTAACAAGATCTCGCGAGAAATAAAAAGACGTCTTTTCTTCTTCCTTTTTTTGCCCGATGAATTTAGTGTCGCGTTGGGACCTGCGTAACCGTATCGTGCACGCGGTCGGCGCTTGATAAAACTACCGGCCGATCTGGTTTCACCTACACGTAGAGAAAACGCATTGCATCCGCGTGTAACGTGTCCGGTCTGATTTATAGCGGGATGGGACGTCCGGGTCCCGTCGAATCGACGAGCCCACCGACGTCAGGGCGGCGTAACGCCGCCGCGACGTGCGTCCAAAGCCGTCCCGTTTCCCCGCGGACGAACGGGGAGGTAAGCGCGGTAGGGTGGCCGCCCTAATTTATGGGATCACCGATGGAAGGAAAGAAGGAGAGGACGGAGGAACGCGGGGAGTAATCAGTCAACTGTACAAACAATGCGGTTCAGGCGTTTTGGCCGTTTTGCCGTTGCCACGCGAAACGATTGCAGCAGCAAGATAGAGGTAAGATATTTAAATTAACTCGTTCAATTTAAATTTCTCGCTCCGCAGCACGGCATAATTATCTCGGTTAAACCGACAATTACATCAAGTGCAGCAAACTGTTATTAAAGAGACACTCTATGATATCACACTACCATGAACGAACTCTGAAGACATAGTTATCGAGCAGCTACGAGAGAAAGGGGGAAAGACAATGAACTGCTACTTTAATGCAGGATCAACGTAATATTTTTCAATAAGGAACCCCAAAAACGCATTAACGGATATTCCCCGTATATATATCATGGTGATAATGACGCGCTCCACGGCATCGCCACCCCAAACGCCTGGGATGAGTTCGGCGATGGAAGTTACTTGCCAAGTCGAGCAAACCTTATAAATGCCATCGTGGAACCATAAACCTATGATGCACGAGCGGTACCGACCACCATGGGGTCGAATTCTGCCGACTTTCAAAGTCTGCTCGCTCTTCTCTCTCGTATTTCATGAACGCCATTAACGACGACAACGATAAATGAAAAATAGAAAATAGAAAAATGCCATTGAATTAATTTTTTTTCTACTAATACAAAAAGTACGGATTGTAGGGAGGTCCAAGTTTAAATTCTGGCTGAGGTAATATTTTTCGCACACAACAAATTCTTTACATTAAATTAATTTCATTCACTTTAGAAGAACCAAAAACCATGGTCGAAAAACTCTTCTGCGGTTTAATATCCACTGGCGAAGAATATTCCATCTCTTGTTTGAATACAAAAAGTCTTTGTTAAATAGCAAATAAATTGACATTCATAAGTTCAAGTTTCGTTTTTGTTAATTATTGGTTGTTGATTTTTTCAATCTATCTGCAAAGGTATCAATTAATGAAAAAATATAAAAAATAGTATATTATTTCATATAAAATATTTGTTTTGTATTAACTGAATTCTGGCAACTTTCTCCGCCGTTGTGCGAAATTACATCTGTGACAGCAGAGGAACCCTATCCGATTAGCGGCTCGTTATTTAAATTTTATCGGACATTGCAAAATAAATTATCGGGGAGTCGGACGCGAGAGGGTTTTACGAAGAAGATAAACGGACGGACGAGGGGCGCGTTTTCCGCAAAAGCGTAAAATCAACTACACGGGCATTCGAAAAGCCATCAGTTATTTCGACGGTATTCGAAGGCACGGCAAAGTTGTGCAAGCGATTATCCGAGTTGGTGTAAAAATATCGATTCGGTGGCAAAGCGATCGCCCCGTCCCGGCGTACACGCGCGATGTACGCGCGTTTCTGCAGCGGGATTCGTTGCTGTATCCAGCAGCACAGCCAGCCAGCCAGCGAACCGGCCGGCTAGCGCGGTTACCGCTTTGACAGTTCGCACAGTTCGAAATCCAATAAAAAGCTAATTGAATCTGTGACGCCACCTGACTTCACTAATGAAATTTCAAAGTACCAATTTCACGTTACACTGTTCTAGCCTACCTGGCAGCGCGGGCTGGCTGGCTGGCTGGCTGTTCAAGAGTGCCCGCTCGCCTCGCGGAAAATCCTAAATTGGAACAAAATGAGCTACCGTGCTAGATCCGGGCGATCCGGTTTAATTATAATTCGTGGCTGATTTGGCGTTTACCAGACTGACAGCCTCGGATGACGCGGAGAGGTGATAAAACGGCGAGCTATTGGATCTAATTTGAAGATGAAAATGAAGAGATCGATTTTCAGGCTTTGTGCAACAGGACGAAGAATAAGAATGGAATTGGAGTACATACTTGTAGCAGAAATGAAAATTGTGCAAATTAGAAATTTGCACATTGCTTCCTTTGATGCATCAGTCTTAGTATTTATTAGTTTGGCTTCCTCATAGAGGAAGCTTTTTATATTATCACTTAAAAAGCTTCCTCTATGAGGAAACCAAACTAATAAATACTAAGACTGATGCATCAAATAGAATACAAACATCTAAATGATGAGGAAGCAATGTGCAAATTTCTAATTTGCACAATTTTTCTATATATATAAATATAGATATAGAGGAAAAGTCAATTAAATCATATTTGTAAAACGAACTCGATGTTCTATTCTCAAAGTTCCAAAGTTATCGGAACTTTGAAATTTTAAAATTTTATAAAAAAAGAACTCATTTACCGATCATCACCAAATTCAAGATCAACCTTCCTTTAATGATTCTCTACCGATTCAAAAAAAAATTCAGCCCAATATCTCCAAATCAATAAAAAGTGGGATTTCAATAGTAGAAATTGAAAGGAAGCCTAAAAATTTACAAAAAATTAAAAATTTTATTTAAAAAAACCTCTTTACCGGATCATCACCAAATACAATTTTATTACATATTCTTATAGCTTACTTCGAGAGCTTTTAAAAACACTATAATAAAGTACGAAAGTTTGAAGATTACAATTTTATATGAACGTACACACTTCATTACTCGAAAAGTACTTAATGAAAAAATACTTCATTATAGTGTTTTGAAAAGCTCTCGAAGTAAGCTATAAGAATATGCAATAAAAAAAGTAGGGTTTCAATAGTAGAAATTGAAAAAAAGTCTAAAATAAAAATTTAGAAAAAATTAAAAATTTTATTTTTAAAAAAACCTTTTTACCGATCATCACCAAATACAATTTCAATACATATTCTTATAGCTTACTTCGAGAACTTCTAAAAACTATAATAAAGTACGAAAGTTTGAAGATTACAGTTTTATATGAACGTACACACTTCATTACTCGAAAAGTATTTAATGAAAAAAAACTTTATTATAGTGTTTCGGAAAGCTCTCGAAGTAAGTTATAAGAATATGCAATAAAAAGTGGAGTTTCAATAGTAAAAATTGAAAAAAAACTAAAATAAAAATTTTAAAAAAATTTAAAATTTTATAAAAAAAGAATCCCTTTACCGATCATCACCAAATATAATACGAACCTTCCTTTAATGATACTCTACATTTAACAAAAAAACTAAGAGATATCTCAAAATTTGCGGAAGTTAGACCAACCACACCATACATACATACACATACATACGGACATTTTTTTACAAATGTAATTTTTCGACGTTTTTAAACATTTTAAACACTCTGGCAAAAAAACTGGAAAAAAATTTTTTTCACGAAAACAAAGCTTCCTCTATGAGGAAGCAAAAACGGTAATATCTGTTTCAAGAAAACGGCATGAAATAAGAACAATTTTTAAATAAAAGTACAAAACAAACCCGTATTCTATATTTTAGATAAATACTCTCTTAGTGGAAAACTTAGCTTTATAGTCTTCTTTTAGTAGAAAAAAAATATTTCGAGGTTCTAAATAAAAGCACGAAATAAAAAAGCATGACACGTAAATGAATATTCTACATTTCAAATAAATCTACTTTTACTAAGAAATATTATTTTATTTCCTATTCACCGATATCTTGATTATATCAATTATGATCTTGGTGATAATCAATTATGATCACGTTTTATACGCGAGGCTGCATTCCGCTTTTATAAGAGATTAAACTTGGATATTTAGCGACTATAAATGGTTACACGCTTGGTTGTATATACACGGCAAGTAGCGGGGCTCGTAAAATCTACACGTAGCGCAACTTTCTCGCGGAAGCCTTTTAACTCGCTGCATAAGCCAGCCGCCTGGAGATGCATCTCCACCAACGCGACATAATTTTTCGGAACTTTTGGCGAATCTCGCGTTCGCGTTGTTACGTTCCGCCGGCTCTCCCGGCCTGCCGGCGTATTTCATTCTCCGCGCGTCGCATTCGTTCGTTGTCTTCGGGTCGGACGAGGGAGGGAGTTGGAAAAACGAGAAAAACTACGGGGCGTTTTTCGTATCGCGAGCACGTGCGGGCCGAGGTTAATTTCGGGAGACGAATGTCACTTCTTAAACTCGCCGTGTTTTCCACCTCTTTCCCCGCCCCAAAAAAAAGTTTTTCAAGCATAATTGCGCCCGCTCCTTGCGCGCGACGCTGCCGCATAATTTTGGTCCACGTGAAAAATATCATGGCTACACGGTGTTTCTGAAGAGATCCGGCGAAGCGACACAATCTTCCGACTTTGCGTCGTAAGATTTTTTTCAAGAAAAATTCCTGTCTCTCATCCGACGTTGTAGCATCCCGAGGGAACAGTTGGCGGATTTTTCCCTCGTGTTACGACGAAGGACGCATTTATATGAGGGGGAAAAATACGACGTATATCGTTACGATGATAATTGTTATAATGTTGACCTCAAAATCGAAATTGCTTTCCAGTTGATTGAGCTTTACAGGCTGTGGAGTGGAACGCAATTATTGGTCGGCGCTGATGTTTTGGACATAACGTTATGTGATAATCGCTTTTACAATATATATATATATATATATAGTCGCGCGTTAATATAACATCTTGTTTAGTTTGATATCTTTTTGGTCTCTAATTGCTAAACCTATGATTGGAATTATTTATGTAATTTATGTAATTAGAGGTTTACGTTAAATATGAATCATTGTCTATTGGGTACTATTATTGATAGCTCGTTGATATAGAATCGCGTGTTGTTAAAACTACGTGTAATTTAAGCCGTAATTTATAATCTAGCTTTGTTTTCTCGTCTCTTCTTCACCCATCCATTGTGAAACACTTGCCGCTTACTATTCCTGACGCGTAAATCCTCGTTTCGCTTACGACGATGCTCTCGCATCCTTTGTATTAAACGCCCTGTTCTCGTGGGATATTAGATTCTGCCGTAATTGTATTAAAACCGGAACAGAGGAGCCGGAAAGTTGCGGGGTACCGCTAGCCAACACATTTCCGCTGCCATCGGATGATGAATGTAATGTTCGGCCGGGCGTGCTTATGGTCAAGGTCGTTGTTCCTAAAGTTTCTTGCAAGTGCTTCCATTACTAGAACTTACTTAATCGCCTGTAAACGCTTGTTAATCCATAAATGAGGGATGGATGTAGCGCTATCCGTTGCGCCTAATCTCTTCTACAAATATTTAAAAATATATTTTCTTATAAAAGAAACATGAAACAGTCGTGTGTGTGTTTCAAATATAAGCAGAGTACTTTCAAATATAAAAAAATAGAAAAATCTTCCAGCATAATCGCGACATAAAAGTACTGTTAAGAATTGTAAAAATTGTTAAAATTGTTAAAATTATTATGAGGATATATGTACGTTGTTATGTTATAATAATTTATAATTTTAATGGCGTATTGAAATTCTTAAAGAAAAAATTCGAAATAATTAATAATGCGTACATTTCCAATATATTTTGATGACACTATACCTATGTTTTACTTATTCTTAATATTTCGGGATTAATGTCATTGAGAGATGCGTTAACGTTCGCCTAACTTACTGCGACGCCCGAGACACGCTGAAGGCATCCATTCGTAGCGTGCCTCGGCGCGACGTTGCGAGCGTGGAGGATGTCAAATGGCGCTCCCTTCAACATCGCGGATCGTCTAAATCACCGGTAAATGAAATTAATTTATCCCGGCCAATCTGTCGCGTCGGCGTTACGCTCGTCGGTCCCAGGTCCGTATACGCGCGTACGCGATGCGTGCGACAGACAATATATCTGGCTCCCCTCGCCCACACCGAGGAACCTGTGGACCACGTGACACTATAATCTGGCACCATTTGGAGGTTCATCCGGCGAGACCCTCGGATAAAGGGCCGCCATCATTTTCTGGGACTTGGGAATTCAATCACGCGACCCGCCAAATCGACGTGAACGCCGAAGAAATATATCGCGCGACTTTTAGGCGTTCGAATTTTCTTGATCCGCGATCAGAGTGGTGATCGTGGCATAAGAGTTGCGCATCTGCTTTCTGTGCCAGGTTCAAGATCCAGGTTCAAATCTACCCAGAACATATCAAATTTTTAATTGATCGCCACCTCTCGGAAGGCAATGGAACATCACTGAGAGTACCTTTACCAAGACAGTCACCATAGAGACCATAGTGGAAAAGATGAACGGTACAATCGGCCGTTATAAGACGTTCATTTCGACGTCTATAAGTACTTCACATACAATACTGTAATAAAATTAATTATAAAATAATTATTCTTATAAATGTGTTATATGGGTCACGAAATTGTGTATTAGACATTTTTGCCGTAAACTTGTACAAGTATTGGTAAATGTTTCGTTTCTATTTCTCCCGCGCTCAAATCCGTATGCACCACTAATGTTAATGCATTA
>NJRQ01000033.1:768276-813904 GCA_003063805.1 Aphaenogaster ashmeadi | reverse complement strand
TAATTTATTTGTAATATACACTGGCCTAACAATGTGCTACTGTATTTCTTACTTTTCTAATCACTTGATATGTTTGTATAGATAATTATGACAAGGACAACGAGAGACGTGGATCCTATTTCCTATAGATTTCGAAAGCATCAATGCATCAAGCACCAACAGTAGAAAGTAACTCTGACTCTTTTAAATAAATTGCAATATATAAATATATCGATGCTCTCAACGATTTGTTTTATACTGCTACGCAATGTAATGCGATCTTACGGATTAAGTATTGATTCTTCTGTAAGCATGTAGCTTATTAATCGTTTTATTAATTACTTACTAATTATCTTAATGTCAACAACTATTTGAAGTTTTTGTACCAATGAATTCATTCTTTTACGTATTGAATGTAATATCTGTATTATGGTTGCAAATAACTCATATAATATCCAAATTATTTTCAATAAATAATGACCACTTAATAAAATTTAGGAGTTGAAATGATGTAGATAAACGGAATATTAATATTCCGAAGAACAGAATCTGAAAATTTATTAATTATTTCCGAAATATCAATTACAAAAAACAGAAAATTGTTATAAAACCTGATAAACATGGCGATATGGTAAACTTATACAAATAACAATAATATGGATAAGTCAGTGAATTAATTTGATGTCATATTTGGATATTATAATCTTATTATAATCTGTATGTATTAATTATTTTATATAAAACTATTATAATATTTGTAGAAATTATATTTAAATATATTTCATTATACATTTATAATCAGTATATATAACAATGCATATACATAATAATTATAATTATATAATTTTTTAATTTTATATAATTATAAATGAATATATAATTTCTTTGTATATTGATGTATATTTAAACATATTAGATTATAAAATTAATTAAACAACTTTATAAGAGCGTCCTTCAGATATTATTTTTGCATTTATTTGAAAGTAGATTTATATTAAATGGTAATAAAAATGACGATAAATAGAGGCAATCTACATAATAAAATGGCATTTTTATAAAAACGATGGATTCTTGATTTAATTTGTAATTATTCGAAGGTATACAGCAATTTATTATAGGATAGAAATTTTTTATTTCGCGTTTCTGTTGTCTATCAACCTGATGGTTTGTATTAAACGTATGGGAAAAATCAGTTTTCTCTGACTTGATGATATTTTGTGGATTATCAAAAGTTTTAATATTTGAATCTATTCTTACATTTGCAATCGCGTTTTCATCCACATCTGATGACTTTGAGAAATTCATGTATCGCAAAATATAAATACAATATCTTTGATTATATTTAAAAATTAAATTTATTTAAATTTAAACAACTAAATTAAATTTTTTGAATCTTTGTTAATTAATATACTTAAATAATTAAGTTAATGTGCAATTAATACATCTGTCTCTTATACACATCTAGATGTGTATAAGAGACAGGTATTAATGAGCACTAAGATCTGCTATGACCGTATTTCGGCCTTTCTCGATTTTAAAACGTTTGATACACTTCGCGGTCTTGTTAATTACATTATATATGTATACTTAATTAAGTTAATGTGAAATTAATACATACTAAAAAATATAAATACAACATTATACACACTGAAAAAAATATGTATCGCGACTCGCGTCTCACCGCGACAGGCGAAACGGGTGAGGAAAAATTAGACGCGGCTATTCATTTATAAGGCTCATTTATACAGTTCCGAAAACTTTGCAACTTCGCCGGTGAAGTTCAAACGGGAGTAAAATTCATTTACACTTTTCGCGAAAATACGAATTAGAAAGGCACGATCGGAATTTGATAGCGAATGCGACTCGTTGCAGAGAGTCCTATACACGGAATGGAAAGGAAAACGGATGAACGGTGATAACCATCGATGAATTTAGCGCGTGAGAGACAAAAACCGGCGACGAGCCGCGAAACGAAACCGAGAGAACGCGGTGGCGTACGAGGGGGATGCGTAATGAAAATTTCGCTCTGCCGCCCGCGATTTGCATGTTTATAAGCAAACGGCGGGCCATTTTTTTTCTGCGTATTTTTTGCAAAATACGCTGCCGCGCGCCGTCTCGCGAATAACCAATTTTGCACGCCGGAATATCCCGCAACGCTTTAATCAACCGGAATTGGCACTCGAGTCGTTTGCTGTTATTTCTAGGATTGCACTGTCAAAACACTCATGCGGAGTCCTGCACGGCTCTTATACGAACGAATAAAACGAGTTTATTAAAATACAATTACACGTGATGCTTCAGCGATCTCGTACGATAATCAATCATTTTAATACAGATAATCCCATCGCCATCAATGATTTACTATTTTCGTGAATCTACTACATTTTCAATAACATGTCTGACTCTAATTTGCCGAGCTACGCAAGATTTCGAAATGCTGATTTTTACCTGGTATATTGCGCGAGGACTCGATTGAAATGCACGCGATCATCGACGCGAAATGTCCGCGGCATAAAAATGCTCGTTCAACGCGCGGCCACAGTCGTTCCTCCGGCTCTATCGGCCGCATTTTAGCGGTTTCGAGGTAAACATCGAGCTAAGCGATTTAATGGCCGTCATTTACATCGCTGGTCGAGAGCTGAGTAATTAAAGCCATCCAAATCCGTTTTATGCCGTCGGTTCTATTGAATGACCCACAGTGGTTTGAGGCGAAGAGTGTTTGAGTTTATAGGCGGATCGTGAAGGGATTAGTAAACCGAATCCTTTTAAGGATCTCTGCCATTATCTAGGGAGGGAACGCCTGCCTGTCCTGACCGATCGCTACGACGAGCACGTTAAAGTGTCGACTCCTTTCATCTCAAATGCGAGAATATTTACGAGTATTTGGCTTGCCGAACGATCGCGGGTGAAGCGCCTTAATGTCTGCCAAAAGGAATTGCAGCTTTTAAGACACCCTTCCTGATGAAATTAATGGGAAATAAAATATAAATTATTCTTTTCAACCTTTCTCCTCTTGTCGATTTTTAGCGTGTCCTTTTTCGTAGAGCAATACTTCAGTATTAAATAATAAAATTACTGACACTCTATTATATAATATATAAGCAGGATTGTTACGCATTTTTGACTCCGAAATTCACTGACTTTTCCAGGTTTTCCAGACAGATTTTTACAAATATTCCAGGGAAAATATTCTCGGTGAAAAAACAAAAAAATTATATGGTAAAAAAATCTTTAAGATTTAAGAACATGAGAATAAAATTTGTATTAAATATATCATAAACTCAAAAATTAAACTACATACACAGTCATATGTATCGAGAAATAAAGTAACAGTCTGAATTCTTGATACGAAGTCTAAAATAAGCAATGAATCAGTTTTGTAAAAGGACATTCAAGAAAAAATCCAGATAATTACAAAATTCTCTGATTTCTCCCTGATAATTCCAGATCAGAAGGAATTCCCTGAGTTTTCCAGGTTTTCCCTGTTTCCCAGATGCGTAACAACCCTGATAAGACACGACAAACATTATACAAATGTAAAAGCATACAAATGTATATTTATAATATTTTCAACATCCTTTGATAATATAAAAAACTTTCTTTGCATTTTGTTATATATAACAAAATGCATTAATATCTATATACCTATAGATATTAATGCAGTCGTACTCTAATAGTATTACGCACTATTTAGGATCATATGTTTGTTGTGTATCTATCGAGTTTTTTTAACTGCTCTTTATTCTGGATAAGACAGTCTTTCGCTCCTTGATTAAGTCGTCGAGATATCGAGTCGATTGTCGGAGGGTCCACGAGTGTTAATGGACAAGTACATAACATCTCGTTCTCGGGATTCTCCGACGGGGGAGGCAAAAGAAAGTTAAAGTTTTCCTGCCCTCCCCGGGCCCGAGGGTTTCTGGTTAACGCGGGGGTAGAAGCGGTTCGAGTACGGCTCGGGAGAGAAGATAGGACTGCGTTGCCTATCTCACGGGTCATGAATAAAAACACAATGGATTCGCCGCTCGGGCAAGTGTTTCCGAATGAAACTGCACAACTAATTAAAAGTTCACACCATTACCGCGGCTAATGATGCTCAGATTGTATTATTAAGCTCACCGCCGTTCCTCGCCCTCCCGCCCTGCTATCGGTGCACTTCCCCCGTTTGATTCGAAATCCCGTTGTTCTCGCCCAAGTTGAAAATTCATTCGCTACTTTTTTACAGCGTCGTAACTCAGCAGATGCGCAATCAGATACGGATAAGCTTTTCAATTAGCAAGTTTCGCCGCTTTGTGCCGACCGTCAAGAGATCCACATTATTTAGAATCATGTAAAATTAAGTATTCGCAGCACAAAAAATGCGCTCTTATTAATCAAATAAATTACTTCGAAATTTTCAACAGTTCCATACTTCAAGATACTCTCAATATTATAGTTTGTGCAGTTAGCAGAAAAAATACCTCAAGCAGTTACGATATTTCTTGGTCGAAGACAAACGCAATCGGTTATTTAATTCTTTGACGCATATACCAGATAGATAAAATATTTCAGTATTAATCTTTTTCGCAAAAGATAAAAAGAGATTCCATTAGTATTAAGAATAAATCCATCATTCTCGACAGAGGCCGTGCATGGACGGATATTGATAAATTAAAATTTAATTAAACTTTAAGAACTCGGATAAAAAGACGGGCCGTGTCCGTCGCGCAAGTCCCTCTCTCCCAGGCGACTTTCTCGCGCGGCCGAAGATTATGAAAATTAGTTATCCGACGAGACGAGCGATGAAAACGGCGCCTTACGCTAAAAGCGGAGCGACGGGAACGACGTCGACGACGGCAGCGGCGTCAAATGCATCGCGACGAAAACGAGGCGAATGTCCGGCCGTCGTGAGACTGCTGTACTTAAAAAAGAGGATTCGCGTTTAGCCGTGGGCGGGGGGAGGATAGGGGGTGAGGATAGGGGGTGAGGAGCTCGGCAGGGCTCGGGAGGAGCCGAGTCGCTTCTTAAAACAGCAAATTATTTTCCCAATTTACGAGGACGCGCGCGAGAAGGCGCGGCAAGTGTAGGACGAAAGTTACCGAGGGGGATGAATGCAGGGGGAAAGGTTGGAGGAGGGTAGAAACGCTGAAGGGTAACGAACGAAGGCGCGCTCGCTAGGCATTTCGCGGTAAGAGGGCCGATTATAACGAGTGCATTAAAACTCGCAAGTCCGGATCCGTCGTCGTCGTCGTCGTCCCCGTCGTCAACTTTTAATAGAATCTTTCTCCCGCCTCTCGCGGACAATTGAACTGCTATGGCGGCTCAAAGGCAAAAGGGCCGTGCCGGAGGAGAGGGACAAAGGGACGCGAGGGAAACGGGCGGCAGGGACGAAAGGGAAGAGAGACGGGATCGAGCGAGATGGCGAAGCCGGAGGAACCGGGAAATATGTATCTAATGCAGTTGAGACATTTTATTAACTCGCATTTGTTCCCTTCCCGCGTCGGCCGATCGAGCGCGCGAGAGCGAGAGACAAAGGCGCGAGCCCGATTGTTATTGCACACAAAAATGGGCATTGTTTGTCGAGAGCGGAAGAACGTTTAGAAAGGATTCGCCATAATGGGTACCGATGAAAAATGAGGGTCCGCATGCCTCTCGAGTCATGTAATTGAATCGATCGTGGACAAGCCTCGCATTGTGATACTTGAACCACCCCGAGCATTGTCCGGGACGGAAAGTCGAAGCGAAATCGAATAACGACGCGGGCATCGTGATTTTGGTAACGGTCTCTTCAGCGTAATTGTCCAATTTCGATGAGGCCGACGAGGAAAGACCGATACCTTTCGTTAGCTCGCAAATAAGTTTTCTCATTGAATGCGCGATCTCCTACTCAACTTTCGCGAACGCCCGATCGACGAATAAAAGTTTCCGCGCCGGAGTTGAAGCAACTTCGGTCTGCAACTCGCACAATGACCCGAGTCTATTTTGTTAATTATATTAAATATTTATTCAGCTTATTTGATTCGTTCTCTGCGAATACCTTGTAATACCGTAATTACAAATGCAGCCATCCTTCATATTGGCTTTGCTCCAATCATAGATACGTTTGTTCCAGATAGATATTGGATATTGGTGTTATTAATTTACGATAGAAATATTCTAATTCCACGGAGAAAATTAATTCTCAATATTGCCGAAAAAATGACGGATTTGTTGGCATCAGCTTCAGCAATGATATGTCGAATAATCCAATCGATAATGTACAATCATAAAACTAAATACAAGCTTTGCGACTCATATTACTACAGAAATAATCAGACAGCTATCTTTCCGACTGTTCTTATTTCTGTATCCAGAAAGTCGCGAGACCGAGGTCTTATTGTTATACTTATTTACCAAAAATCGATCATCTTCCAAGGACAAGTCCGACGCATTTGTTGCTGTTGAAAAGAAGCAGTCGCGATGAGAAGAGAACGATATCGGGCACTCTCGCGCCGTAATCAATGCGAAGCCTTACCGTTGAAGATCCACTCTAATTTTAATGAGACGCTCGGCCTCTCATCGGACGATCCCGACGAATTACGGAAGTAAGCATCTCGAAGGAACCAATAACTTCGCGATGGCGAACGACTGCGGAGGACGATAGTATTCTCGGCTTCCAGACTTCGTCCGTTCCCCGCCTCCTCTGCCCCCTTTTTTCCGTTTCTCCCGTCCTATCTCCCTTTTCACTGCTGGGCGAAGAATCGAACTGCCTCATTACGTTAATTTCCCCGGAGATGCCTGCATTTTTCTGATTCCATTCGTCGTTTCGTTCGTCGCACGCTGTTGCTCCACTTTTTCCGTTCCTTTCCGACACGCGATGCGTCGGCGAGAATCCAAGGGAGAGATTTTTATATCGGGATGTAGAGTCGAGAATGAAACCATTTATGGCGGCTCGAAGACCCGTAGAAGGCAAGGGTCGCGGCTGTCTTTACCCGGGGGAACGTTACGACGAACTGCCGGCGGGGCTTTCGAGAGCAGAGATGTGCTCCGGAAGAAATCGAGAAAGAGTCAGCTGGAGCGGCGCCGGATAGCGAAAATGAGAGACACGAAGCCCCTTAAAACGTCGTGATGACGTGCCACCGGCGCGACCGACGACCGAGGATTAAAGTGTGTTAGTGCGGATCCAATCGATCCGAAAGTTTTTTTTTCGCATTACGAACGAAACACGTACGAAATTTAAAAGACCGTGAGAAAGTTTCTTCATAATTCAAATACTCATTTATCGTTGCGCGAGACGTGAAATATAAATTACATCAACTAGAAGTATGAAAAGATTTCAATTTCCTTTTCAATCCTTTTTCCTAAACGTTCTGCGACGGAAAATCGATTTTGTGCTACAAAAATTTACAGACGTAAAAATGTAATTCGTTTCAACGTTAATCAAATTTTGCAATTCGTGATTTGGCAGGTGACGTATATTGAGTTTTATTGCTAACATTTAATAACGTCTATGGCGCAAGGTAGAAATTCATGGCGGCGGATTCGCGCGAGTTCTTTCGGGGGCGTGGGAAATTCGCTACCAAATATCTCAGGATCGTCGAGAGTCTTCTACTTTCCGGGTCTGAGTAGTAGGGAAATATTCCGGAGTGCCTTACTTCGGCGGTTAATTAATGCAGCTACACATTAAGAAGGAAAGGGCGCGCCATGCGGGGAATCTACCTCCTTCTACCGGTTCCAACTTACTCCCCGCTAGTCGCTCGTTCGCCGGTGCAAGGAACCCCTTGGGCTATGTTATTGTGCTCAAACTGTCTAAATGCGGGGGTTAATTGGAAGCTCTCGTGTATAGTTACCCACCAACCCTACGATCCGTCCGGACCGTTGCACTCCGAAGCCGCCCATTGGTTGCCGTTGCTATCGCTGCTCTGCCGTCCCTGTAACTTCGTTTTCTCGCCTTGGTGGGCGTGTAAAAGCGTGTACACTAGCAGGCCTAATACTCGACCTAGCACCTTAATACCTTACAAGCGGCATATTCGAATATCTGCGCCCGTAATGTACCAAAGCAATGTTCCGCGCGGGGAAAGAATGAGAAGGGCTAGGGGAGACATCGTTGAGAAGGACTAGGGGAGACATCGTTGAGAAGGCAAATAGGAGTAAGCGTGCCTTAGCTGAGCAAACTGACTGCAGCGAAGCGTCGTTTAATGGTCACAGAAGGGACTTGCGAGAAATACATACTGGTCTACTAAATACTATCAAAGATTCCTCCGTAAAGCGTAATTGTCTGAAAATTCTGCGACTTTATATATTATGTTCTAAGCTTGGAACATGGAAACAAGGTCCCCAATGTATTAGGTGACAAACTGATGATAGCGTATCTAAACGGGCTTATGCAATAATTTCCGAACTGAAATAGATCTGAATACCTTCCGTAGTGTCCATATATCCAATCGATTCCGATCTTGCTCTCAAGCGCTTTCTTTCTCAATCCAGCTTGTCGTTTAACGTCGTCCGCGTTCTATAGCGATACATTGGCAATCGCACAGAATTTGCCCATCTAGCGCTCCGTTTGATCTCTCTCTTTGTCTCTCTCTCCTCGTTTCTTCTCCCTGTATCCTCGATCCTTTCAATCCGCTACGCTTCTTTCTCCGTCTGTCCTCCACTTTATCGTCGCCGTCTCCACCAGCAGTAGGCCGGATATGCGAGGCGATATCGTCGCGCGCATGTGCCGCAGGAAGAACGGTACGCATTGCGGTTGTAATATCGCGGGACGACCGTTTTGCCGGTGCGAGGATATTATATCTAAGCCCCGTTCCGCGGTCTTCCGCGGTCTTCTTCCCCCTCGGTCCCTCGTCTCGTCTTTCGCGTCCACGAGAACGAGACGCCCAGCTCGCCACTTCGCGAGAAGACCGGGAACGTTTCCGGGCGCGCTGACGTTTCCTCTAACGACGCCCGGCGCCGCGACGCATCCGGACGGCACGCACTGTCCCGCAACGCAGAGGACCGGCGACGCGCGCGTACCGCGTGTTTGCCGTACCCGTCTACGTGCCCCGAGTTCCCTTGTAAATTCATGCACGTGCGCCGCCTCGTATTTTCGCGCTCAAGTACACGCACACGTGCGCCTAAGTGCGACGACTGCGAATTCCGGGCTGGAATTCGGCGACGATCCTCGGTAATTTATGAGGGAGACAATTGGTCCGGGGACACCGCCGTCGGGGGTTAAAGCACCGGTAGGACATCGCCGGGGCTGCGTGTATATCAGGCGACTCTTAAGGATAATTGCGAGCGTGCATTATCGCGGCGAGAGAAGCTGTGCTTTTTAGCGTCCAGTAAAGGATGCGGAGAATCCTAATGGACAATACTTTTCATTGTTTTGTAAAAATTGGACGTCACAGAAAACGCTATAGTTGTGGGAACACGACAAAGAAAACTAATTCGCTTTTGTTGCTCTAATGTAGTATTTTTGAAATAAATAAAATTACTGATAATTTAGAATGATTAAAGTCAATTTAATTTGTGTATATTTTTATATAAATTTGTATTTATAATAAAAGCAGCAAATGTATACCAATATATTTTATAATGTTATTAATGTAGTTTGTATGCTTATTCTTTAAGCATAAAAATTTATGTGTAATAGAGACAAGTCAAAAAATCTTTATGCAGAATTTCGTCGACTTTACTTGAAGTATGAATAATACTTATGGAAGTTGGTAAAAAATACTATAATGTTTAAGGTCCTACCAATGTTCTCATTACGATCGTCGCAATTTACAGGTACCATTATAATAGCAAAGAACTCGAGAAGTGTATTCAGCATAGAATTCTGAGATTCTCTCTTTCTCTCTTTCTGGGAAATGTCCCGGTAGTTGAAGTTGAAATAAATTCCAAGTCCGCGCACCCGGTAGCTTGCAAATTTATGGTAATGTCGGATCACGAATCTCCCAAATGAATTTTATTTAAAGTTTCCTACATCCCACCGTGCTGTGGTTTGCCGGAAAAACTTTAGAATTCATAAATACAATTTAAATGATTCCCGCTATCCAGTCCGACATTTCTGTCACGGGCGAGTAGACGAGTATAATGATGGTTAGACACTAGGTGCAGTGACAGAAATTCAATAAAAAAAGAATTTTTATCTATTAGCGCGACGATTCTTGCATTATTCGCTAAAGGTATGTTGAGGAATAACGTGATGACTGACCGATGTTCGATAATACATTAACGTACGCACACGGTTCAAAGCAAAATGGAATTCCTAAAGTTCCGGCTGCAATCGAAGTTTCCCTCGAATCATCGAATGGAATTATTGTGTTATTGATATGCAATATAAATCGTATAACTATGCCGTACAAAGTGGCTCGAGATAGCGTCCATTTCCCACTAACTTCCGAAGTTAGTCGTGTTCAGTATTTGAAACTGCGCGAACGTGCATAATATCGATGAGGTATTCGTCGAGTTTGGAATTTTATAAAATCTGGGTTACGACTGAAAGTATGATTTATGCTCGTGGAAAATTGTTCGCGCCACGGTTTTCAATACGTTACGTTTCGCGAGTTTCAAGCTCCGAGCGGTATTTCCGCGGATCGGGAAGAAGCGAGTCCGTGAATTCCGCGCTTGCGGTCGATCCGCAGCGAAAGAAACGTACACACCCGATTTCCGTCATATTCGCGCTGGACGCGCTCATATTTCGTCGGCGGCCTCGTTGAATGCTTTTTGGGTCGAGTGGGTTCCTCCTACCTGGCTGTTTTTCAACCGGCCAAGTTTCTTCTTATGCCGAAGCCTTTGACTGTACGGGAAGCGTAGCCGCAGTCGTTGAGGATCCTTTTCATGCTCCCCCTCGTATAGCGGCACTCAAAAAGACGAGATCCGCTGCACAAGTTTTCTAACGATTCGACTCTACCTCCCGCTATCCTATCAAGTGATGATTTTGCAATTTCCGAGAGAGAGAGAGAGAGAAAGAGAGAGAGATGAAGTGCTCTCGGAGCAAATAGGAAAAAAAGGCAAGTCATGTCAGATACTCTTGTATTAACCAACCAAGAGTTTGTTGAATAAATTACAATAGCATTTTATAAATATATATATATATATATATTACGGTTAAACTTATGAAATGAGCGAAAGATCAATTAAAATACATTCGTATATTCAACGATCATGACGCAGTTAATAATTAATAAAAACAAGTAAAGTTTTTTTTAAATATTTTAAATTATAAATAATTAACTAATTAGTTAATTATAAATAATTTATTAGTTAATTGATTTATTATATCAAAATTAGATTTGTCGAACTGCCAAGATCTTGTAATATTTTAATATGAGAATAGATTTCGTTAATATTAGATTTTACTATCATTTTCTAAGATTTTTTTATATTTTTCACGTGTATTCATATTTTATGTGTGCATGTCAAAATTGACTAATCCCTTGAGTTGATTTTGTTAAAATCATTGACAACAACGTATGGGAGCGTACAACAAAAATCTTCGCGCCCTGGCACGAAGTTCCTTGAGAGTGTCCTCAAGGGGAAATAGAGGAAGGCAGAAGGAGGGATCGCTGCGGATCTCTTATTGGGGCTGAGAAATATATGGACGGAAATAAGCCCCCGGTATCGCCAAGATGAAAGGACGATAAAGGCAGGCCGAATGACCGGAGGCATGCAAATTGATAGTAATAGCTAGCCTCCTCTGTCTCAACCCTCTGCAGCCCACCATCCATACCCGACCGTCTCTTTTCCCCTACGTTCCTTGGAGGATTCACCACCCTCGATCCTACTTCCCTGGAATCCTCGCATGCACCGCGTGACATTGATCATCTTGATTTACTGCCGTTTGCGTTATTATCCGCTGGAATCAAAAGCAGGCGGAAGTATTCCCTTAATCCGAATTATGGGGCTTATTTGTATTCACGACGCGAGCGTCACGAGTAAAGGCCAAGTAGCGACCAAAGTTGCTCTATAAGTATTACCGACACACGTGCAGTAATGCTTCTTGTTATATACGTTTATATGTAGGAGCAATATTACAAGATTAGTTTAAAATATTTGTAATATAAACACTAATATTTCGCGGCAATGTTGCATGTTGTACTATTATATTAATTAATATTTATTAACAAGTATTATTAAAAAGTATGTATCCATAATGTCAGTATATATAATATCTCTGAAACAATGAAGAAATTAACATCCATAATTTTTTTGCATTTATAGATCTTATTTCTGTCTTTTCTGCTCCATAACAGCATGAAGGTTTACGTGCAATGATCTAATACGTTCCGATATTTTTTAAATTGATAAGATTCGATCTTACGTGATTTATAGTTAAGTTTGAAAGAACTACAGGTTCTCTCACATGGGTTTAACGTCGCGCAATCAATTATTGATTTGCACTCTGCAGCTTTTCCGGCTCGTTTAAACTCATTTTGTTGCTTCTACTTACTTCTCTCGAGTCGGATCTCATTGGCCGTCCAACGACAGCAAGAGGAGCGTGCGAGAAAGGGGCGAGCGACGACTGTTGACTTCGTAGTCGGCAGCATCCACGTGGGAGCAATGCGTCGAGTCTCGGATAAGGGTTGGCAGAGGGCGGTTGGTACTCTGATTTACACCGGCGGCAGACTTCTTCTGAATATTTAACGCGACGAGACTCGAACGTCGCCGGTACCGTCGCAGCGGCTGATCCCGATTAAGGGAAAGTGATAAGTTACTCTGAGTTTCGTATGCGACTTTTACTCCGCCGGTTGTTTATATCCTCACTTCTCTCCCACGCGCCGTCCAGCTTTCCCCTGACGACGGTCCCCCATTCTATGATTTTGCCAAAATCTGGGATCCCCCATATGTCACGGTTTGTTCCACGACACTCCATTACACACTTGCGAATATTTTAATTTTATTCACTTAAAAATGTTGATAAAATCGAAGAATGAATTTTAAAGTATCTATTTATAGATTCACTGTTTAATTTTAAATAAAGTATTATGTTACAGATAATCAAATGTCGTTTTGATTTTCAATGCCGTAAATAAAAAAATTATTCTGGCTTCATGTAAGGATTGTGTTTCAAGACAGACGAATATGCGGCGCGCAGGAATATTCTCCCCCATGAGCAGGAATATTCACAAAAAATTATTATTAGGCACCAAAATCCGCCGCAGATCGACATTTGGCCTATTCTCATTTACACACGGAGAGAATTTTTCGTTATATTTTGCCGCAAAATTCACTACAAATTTTACTATGTTTGGTAATAAGCTTGGAGCAACTTCACAACCTGTCAAATATTATTGGTAACGAAAGGAATTTCTGAAATATGGAAAAAAAAGAAAACATTTTATAAACATAATAAAAATTACCAAGCAGATTGTAACACCTGACACGAAAAAAACCGAGAATCATCGGACTTAGCCAATAAATTACCATGCTGCATGGTAAAATTATCATGAGCGACTAAGTCAGATTGAAAATATTATGCTGTATTGTAAAATTTATATAAGATATTTTACATGTTTAGCACTACTTTTGGCATCTATTCAAACAATTTAAAACAATAAAGAATCATAAGATTTTAACATATTTTAAAATTATGGAAATTTTACTATGTATTTTAGTAAAATTAATTAAATATATTTTATATTTTATTGTGGTAGATATTAATCAGAGAAAATTGCATAAAAATCTTCGAAATACCATGTCTGTCTCTTATACACATCTAGATGTGTATAAGAGACAGGTGTGTATGTATGTATATACTATATGTACATACACTATTAAATTGCTACTACTACTACACAGAAGAAACGACGTGATAAAAATCGTTATAGGAGATAATGTATCGAACGGCACTTCCGAAGATTAAAAAGAACTAAAGATGCATCAAAGCTTCCAAGACGATGAACCCATGAGACATTCTCTTTGTCACGTATATCCCATCGCGATCTACGAGAACATACTATCGCCAACACGTTTGTCGATCCGTGAAACTTTGCAGGACACTGATATATCGCACTACATTGCACCCCTTGAATCGAAGCAAAGTCCGTTAATCAGAGCGCTGTGATATAATCAGACTGCTAGGGTGTAATTCCGTTAGCGTGGACCCTCATTCAAACAAGTTAAATAACGTATTTGTAGGAACTTGCCAGACGATATCACGTAATATTTATAATTGTATATAATTGTATAAATAATTATAACTGTTATAATAAAAAAATAAAAGTTATATTCCCCAGAAAATTGTATAAAATGTGTACCAGGGTTGAATCATGTTTTATTAATAAAAAAATAATCTAGTATTTAAAACTATTTAATTATTCAATTAACACCAGATTAATTTAAAAATGTGCGAAATAAAACTTGGAAAACACGTGGCATAATATATATTGTTAAAAAAAGCTCAACGCGCGAGGTACAAAATCGGGTAAATTTACCGTAAAACGATAATAACGAATAATGAAAGTACACAGCCACGTGGCAGTTACAAATTCATAGAGTTTCAGTAATCATCCTATCACTCGTCGGTGTTTTGTGCAAATAGAGTACGCGGTACAACGCGCATAAGTCGTTCGTTAAACGGGCGGATAACGACAGCGTTCATTTTACCAGAATCGCGGCAAATATCAATAATTAAACGTTCCGCCGGCGGAAACAAAGCATAACGAACCGAGTTGTTTGTGAACGTTAATATTGTGCGCATATTATTTACTCATTAGCGTCATTCAACGTTACGTTCCGTTACATATGTCCGACATTATCGCGATTTACATGCAGGTTGCAGCCGCGTCTATACGGATGCGCCGACGTTAACGAGGGCCGCACCGACGAGGCGACGTCGCCCTCCACCGTCAATCCCAATCGTTTTCGCGTTCGCACCAATCAACGCGACGGCGACGTGCGAGGTGCGGAGTAAAAACGCGGAATCACGATTAAAATCGCCGGCGCGAAAATTACGCGCGGGCCAACGGGTTTCCGATTTCCCTCTTCCGTTCCACCGTTCCGTCGGGCCCCGACGCGGTCAAACGGACAAACGGACGTCGAAAGCGGACGAGCGGACGGACGCGCGTTTTCGGCACCGTTAATTTGCATAAATTCGCTGATAAAGATAACAGTCATTGTCCGTCGCGCACTAATCGATCGTTTCGCGTTTCCATCGAACCGCCGTTTGCGCTGCGCATCAAACGGCTCGCCCATCTCCTATCCGCGTTCGGAGTACGCGAAGGGGTCGTCGATCGGCGAGGGTTGGCGAGAGAGGGTTGGGGGTAATGCGATGCCGCGCCCGCACTTGGACATAAATATTACAACGTGTATGCCAACGGAGAAAATTACGGCACTCCGACGGTGTGAAAATATGCGGGACCGTCCCGTGGCGAGTCGATGATTAATAAATCAAACCGTCGCGCACGTCAAACAGGCACGATTGTAATTTGCTGGGATTTCACTTGTGCATGTATGTATAAGAGGCCAAGGGGGGGGAGAGGCGCAGGGATGAAGGGGAAGAGAACGAGGATCGCCGATGGTAAATGCGCGCTTGCAAATTAAAATGCGCATAATTACGTGGCAATTATAACGTTTGTCTTTCGTCACGAGATTCCCGGCGCGTTCGTTGACTAATAAAATCTGTCGGTATCGAATTTATCAATAGCTCTTTCTGGTAATTGAGTAGAGAGGAAAAAAATATTTGTTGTGTATACAGATGAAGTAAAGATACGATAAAATATGAATAAAAGTGGGAAAACCAAAAATCTATTTTTTCCACTTTATATTGAAAATATTTCCACTTTATATTGACTGTATGTTGCGCTGGTATTTTTAATGAAAATTGTCATTGGGAGAATCATCCTTGAGCCTCGCCTTACGTCGATGTTCGCAGGCAAGTTTCTCGACGCCTCGACGGTACAACATTCGTCGCGCTTCGCGTTATATGGCGCAATTGCTACCGTGCGACCGCGCATATTGTTGCATTGTTCGGTCACTGTGATTGGAATTTAAATTTTATTCATAGGCTCGTTTATATCCGGCCAGTTACGTATTCAAATCGGACGGTCTGCATTCGAGCCTCCTGTCCGTACGTACCTAGCCATCATAACACGGCTGCCATGCTCCCGATAATTCTGATTTCCATCGCGATCATCCGACCGGACTAAATTCGGAAGGTGCAAACTCCGTCGATTTTACAGAGGGATGTGTTTCGTGCCGTGAAAAGTAACGCACTCGAATTGACGTGTCGCGCAGTCGGGTTCTATCGGGGTTCGCGGATTGGCTTGATTTTCTTCGACAATTGGACAATGTTCCAAAATGAGTTACAGCGACGAATAGTAACTTCGCGCAGGTTCAGGATTAGGGGGTTTATATTGGCGACCAGGCCTTCGTACCGATTCTATTACTTGCTATTCGATGGTTGTTACCAACAACAGGCATTACATGCCTCCGTCGACCTGTCCCTCCAATTTTAAATTCGTCGTGTGAGATCTACGAGGTATGCGCACGACTTACGTTCGAATACGACCGGAGCCGAAAGCGGAATTATGGTTATTACGCCGGATGTTTAATGACGACCGTTCCGTTTCAGTAGAACGGATGCGCATGTAAGGTACAATACGTCGTCAGAGAGATTCTGGATGTCCGTATTACCGGCCGTTATTTTTCTTCCTTTCCGATCTCGTCCGTTTGCTACTGTCGCCTATTGCGGCGCCCGTCGCCCGTTGCCTTATTCCAGACGAGTAAGGGTAAGTATTTGGCATGACGTCAAACGTAGATATTAGGATTCCCGGGAGTGGCCGGCCGAAGGGGCCAAAAGAGAAGAAATGAAGAAGAGGAGGAGAAGGTAGAGGAAGAAGAGGAAGAAAGAAGGACGGCCATGCGGTACCTGCTCGTGCGTCACATTCGTGACCAGCCTACGGGTACCTTGATGCTTGCCGTCGTCATTTCTCCGTTTCTTCTTGAAGGAACCTTTATTTTTGGCACATATGTTACGGCTCCTTTGTTCTATTTCCGCCGTCTATTCCAGATACAGAAACGGTCGTCCGCAATATTATCATATTCTGATCGATTGATTTAAATTAATTTGAGAAGATCTCTCTTATAGATTCTAATAAAAAACACTACTGACGCAAATTGAGTAATTATAAGTATAGAAGTTAAAAAAGTTGATATAATAAAGATT
This sequence comes from Aphaenogaster ashmeadi, assembly GCA_003063805.1. Classification (NCBI taxonomy): domain Eukaryota; kingdom Metazoa; phylum Arthropoda; class Insecta; order Hymenoptera; family Formicidae; genus Aphaenogaster; species Aphaenogaster ashmeadi. The sequence goes on along the minus strand of NJRQ01000033.1, from coordinate 796,818 downwards.
GTTTCATTAAGATCATTAAACATGAATATGATAAATTTTAATATTTCTTCAGATATATTGCTTTTAGAATTTATATTCCTACAAGATATATTTAATTTCATCTTTTTATATCTTTAATACTGTGCCTAAAAAATATGAATATTTAAACGTATATATAATTAAAAAACCACAAAAAATTGAAACACGTGGATGAAAAAAAGTGCTTTCGCATTTTTCTATTCCTTCTATATATTCCTCTAATATCTAACGAGGCTCTCGGTTTTAGCTTCGACGTTGAAACGAAGTCGTCATTTTAAAGTTTTTGTTGTCTCTTCGTCCGAACGGCAAGTAAGGGCCCGTTGCTCTCTTTCTCTCTCTCTCTCTCTCTCTCTCTCTCTCTCTCTCTCTCTATCCCTTCACTGTGCGCTTTACGAATTGCAAATTTTCGGCAAGTTTTCGTTAGGGAAATTCAGCACCGACAGTGCTCGCTGTATACAGAGTGGCACTAGAGGATAGAGTGGATAGCTAAGAGGAGGACGGTGAGGGAGAGGAGAGGAGAAGAGAGGGTCTTCGGATACGGCGCTCCACGGTAAAAGCACAAATATTTGACAGGTAAATAGAGTGATACTTGATGCGGCGTGCTGGTTGGTGCAGGGTACTGCTGCTGCTGCTACTGCTACTGCTTGCTACTGCTGCTGCTGCTGCGCTATCCGTTATCGCTGCCGTTGCTGCTACTGCCAGAATGGCGGCGGCTGCGGCGGCTGGAGAGTGCGCTCACCGTGCTTCCCGGGGATGCTTTAGGAATCCTTCCGCATCGGCCACCCAGTTTGCTCGCCGGTGAGATTCACCACGCTTGGGCAAATTGCAAACATTAGCTGGCAACTTGTAACTCTTCGACGCGTCGCGGCGCGGCAACTCGTGCGCTGCATTCTGCGATCGACGGACGCGGAATGTCATAGTATTTGACATCAACGGGAGTACGTGATCCATGCTACAAACGATCAATCGTTGGATCAGCTGTACGAGAATGGGATAAATTACGGCTCCTTGTTGTTTCGATCAATCCAGTATTGTTTGTCGAAAATTTTAGTATAAGGAATTGTTATCTACTTTCTCCACGCGATGATTTTACTTAATTCTTCTGACATATACGTCAATCTGCGAAAGTGTTAGTATGGTAAAAATAATCTTTTTAAAAAAGCGTTTTGACATTCCATCATTATTTCTTATATTGATCATATCGTTGTGTATTTTATTATGCTATTGATATTATGAAGATTACAAAGCATGCCAGATATAATAATGTATTACGTTTTCAAAGGCAGCCCTTAGAGTGTTTCCGTATACTGTCATTAATCCCCACGACGATAAGGGGAAATCCTCTCTTGAGTGATTATCCAGCATAAATACGTTCACGAATCTGTCGCGAAAGAACTCAAGCCCCGTTGTTGTCGGGGCTCGAACCCGTCCAGGGAACGTAAGTTCGAAAAGAAATCCTCTTTGAAAGGATGGGAACGCGAATCTTGCGTGGCTCCTTCCCTGCGAGGAGAGCTGATGGTTGGGGTTAGGATAAAAAGGGCCATCACCAGGGAGCATAATGCGTTTATAATAAATCGCGGGTAAGCTTTTATGGAAATCCGTTGGAAATTATTCGAATTGAGAATTTGTGATGGCGCGCCAGACGAAGGAGAAATATGTACCGATAAACGTTTATGAAGGAGAAGTGAAGATATTTGTTTTAAAATGCCGAAAGCATCAAAGACATTGAATCCACACCCCTTAGATATTCTTCTCACCTTATCCCGGTTTTGATGTCTTGTGTTTTTTTTAAATCGAACTAAAATGCTATAATGACACGTCCATTTTTGTTAATCTTTTACGATATTGTTTACCGCTCTTCGTCATTATATATTAAAGGACAAGAGACAATTATTTCTTAATATCATATATATAGAAATTATAATGATATTCTAAATCATGTTTGAAATATAAAGAAGAGTGTCTTTAAAAAGTTAATAATATGTCTGACATTCTCTAACTTCTACTTGAATCTACTCAATTTGCCTCAATAATGGCCCTGCTCTGTACGTATTTCAGAAATATGAGAGTCAGAGATAAAAACTAATTTTACGATAGTCACCTCGCGAATAATCGCAATTAAAAATTGTTTTACACTAAGTCGACATTTTACAATTATTGCGACCATTGTTTCTTTTTCCTATATAAAAATATAGAGTCAAGAGTCTTCTCCGCCGTCAATTTGTCTCATTATAACTCTTGTTGGGACCGTAACACCGAGACTTCGCGAAGCGGAAGAGCAACCTGCAGGACCGACTTGACATGACTATTCGTCACCCAAGAACCCTAACGCCTACCAGCTACGATAAACCGGAGCTTCGATTCCCTCTGTAGAATACCCTAGCCATTAAGCACAATGCCGCTGCTATTATTCTTCGCGATGTTATTGAGCGGTCCCCATTATCATCGTATAATATCGCGATATCTTTTCGCCCTCAACACGGGGGCTCACGCAGAACGGAAGGACTGCCAAATCGCGGCGGTCCTCGTTCGTAACTTCACCTTGGAATACAGCCTGAAATACTTTTGGCAACCGATAGATCCGGAGAGCAATAGTTTTTAAAGCTCTATTTTCACGCGTCTCCCTACCTCCATTTAATATTGCACGGTCCATTTGAGAAGTCATCGGTCCGAGATGTGCGAATTAGTGGTTTCTAAAATGACATCCAGTTTCTTCACATTTTAAAAATTAAAATGATTTTAAAATTAAAAAATGTCGTAAAAACCGTTATAAAAGAATAATAACAAAACATTTTAAGTTGAGAAACTTTTTAAATCGAGAACAGCTAACAATACATACATTAGATACATTTAATACATTTATTTCATAGTCGTTTTTCTTGGAAGTTTTTAGGAAATTCGTGTTTTAAATGGAAATAACCAGGATTGAATCATGTAATTTGTTTTATACAGTATAATGATGCAAGGAACCGTCGTAGACTTTCTTCGTTTGGAAAAGTCGCGTTCATTGCCTCGCGTCGACTCGTTTGCGTGCCGATTTATCCGACAGACTAACGAGCCAACCGGGTTGAGGCTATCTTTTCCTCGGCTCGCCGTAGTTACAGCGGTGGTAGTTCCACCGGCATAAGATAAACATTGCCCAATTATAAATTCCTCGCATGCAAATGCCGAGCCCGCCAGCTGCGATGCGCCTACGAGTAGAGTTCTTGCTTCCTTCCATGCGAGCGCTCAAGAAGCGGAAAGACCACGGTACGAAGCGCCGAGGTAAACGAGAGAACGACGGAAAAAGGGGAAGAGGGTTGAATGGTATAGGAGGAGAAGGAAGAGGAGAACAGCGAGGTGAAACAAAGAAGGATGGACATAGAGACGAATGATGGGGGCGGAGGAAGATAAAGAGAGATAGATAGATAGAGTGAGAGAAAGGAAGAGAACGAACAGAGAGACGCGCACCACGAGTTAGGGTTGCAGGACGAAAGGATGAAAAGGGAGGAGATTGGAGGCGGGTCTGATTGGCGGCGGCGTTAACTGGGAAAGCTAAGCCCGGAGTCAGCTCGGCTGCGCTGCGTCGTCATCCGTGTGACAACTTATAATTTGATAGAAACCCGTTTCGTACCGTGTCTGTACCGGTCCCCGCCTCACTTTCCGCTTCTCATCCCCTTTCCCGCGCCACGGCTCGTTCGACACGATCTCGTTGCTCGGTTCCTCTTATACGCCCCTACAACACACGTGTCTCTGCACGTATCCACATCCACCGTCTCACGGCGCGAAGCCAGATGCTTACCGGTCCGAGGTGTCTACGGCTCGCGGTGACGGTGAGACTTTTCAGACGGAACCAGTCGAATTCGCCACCACCGTGGGGGATAGTTTAATTATGTTGATTAACATCGCGCGATGTTTGCAGCGCGCTCGAGTTAGTCCCGCGTAATTAGCCGGTTGATTATCTCCACGACGTTCGCGCAACTTAACCGTTCACCATCGTCCGCGTGCGTACGTGCGATTATTGCACACGTAACTTTTGCAAAGCGTTATTTGTGTGACCACGTGGTTGAAGCGCGCGGCAGTCGCCCGGAAATCATTAATTCCTTTATGCTGCCTCGAACGAAATCCGTAATTCCATGCTTCGCACGTCGAAATAGGATGAGCGCGCTAAAGATGAATACGGTGACGCGTGCAAATAAGCAGGCTGAACGCGAAAGGTTTGCACATGAATTCTCTTTCGCGGGATGCATTATGCGGAGGCTCGGCTCCCAGCATCCAGGTATTTAGCACGCGTTCTGTCTCCCGCGATAGTGAGATTTTAGCCGATGGAAAGAGGGAAGGAGAGCGGACGAGAGAGAAAGAGGTGGAGAGAGGGAGAAAGAGGTATACAGAGTGGCCGAGCTTGCTCAGCAGATTGGTATCAATGGAGACAAATTGAGTTGGCCGGTGATCGATGAAGCTCACCGGCCGTGACGCGAAGTTACGGCAGCGTGCACAATGTTTTCCCTCGCTCCTCGCTCTCACCGTCGTATTTCCACCTCGATACGTCGCTCCTCTTTCTACATAGATATCCGCGCGGAATCGTATCTTCTGTGCCGCTGCACGCTATCGCAATCGTAACTATTCCCCGTCCAGCGCATTTACACGCTCCTTTGTGAATGCGACAGGCCGTAACTGTCCGCCGGAAGTCGATTATCTCTTAACGCTCGTTCAGCGATTTTTTTTGCCCATTTGCGAATTGCGAGCGGCCGACGTTACACGGCGAACTTGCGCAACTTGCACGTGCGTTAATCGCAACTGTACACTTACGTGCAATTTTTTTTCGGGGAATTCCGCGATAATTGAATGTCAGTTTGGAACACGCAGAGAAGATAGGTGTTATATCAGTTCCACCAGTTCCATCAGTTCATCAGGACCTTGTTGGATTATCACGACGCGACGACAAATCGCAATTATGGTCGCCGAATCCGTCGCCCCGTAACGACATGAGCTCCCTAGCTTGTCGCGCCGTGTGGCACGCAAGGGTCCTATCGTCTGGAATCTTGAATGATCGATGGCACGCAATAAGTAAATATGGGCTATCACTCAACGCGCGGGCTGATTACAGAATCAAGTGCGAGTCAACTGCACGCGCGCGTGCGCGTTTATGTATGCATCTCCGTCGGGCGGAGTTATCGGTATGCGAGGTAGAGACGATAGCGTCTATTGAGACGCGGTGTGTAAACCCAGACTACTGGCTTTTAGTTGATTAACGCACCGTCCCCTAAACCGTGACTCGCCGCGAATCTGGAGTACAATGAAAATAGCTTTCGCCGGAAAGACGGATTACTTGAAGATTATTGACTTTCGACCCACCCCATCTTCCTCCCCCTTTTCTGCGTCTCCCTTCGCAAGACAAGCCTGATGAAGGGAGGAAGGGATAAGACGGAGAATTTCAGATTCCTCGTTTGGACCGGGTCCGTGCACCGGGGTTATACTACTCCTCCCCTGAGTAGTAAACGTCGATGCTAGGGACAGTGAAGGGGAGGAGGAAGGACGGTTCTTTGTCGTTTACCCTGTCGGGCAAGTGGTATGTCCTCGAACCAAGACGGCCTTCCCGATCTTTTGTTTTCTCAGAAACGGAATATTGCGGAATACGGCTGGCTTAGTCGCTTATAGTAAGTACATTCAAGCAGATACGAAATTTTCTGCGACATGTTCACTCGTAATAAAGGAAATAATATATTATGTTTTAAAGACTCGTAGTAATAAAGAGTAATAATTAATTCAATAAGAAGTTATTATTAAACTGTGATACTGACTGCAGAGAAGTATCAAGAAATATCATTTCGTTGTAAAGCGCGCGGTATTGGACTATATCGTTGCAGCTGCACTCTTGCAAATAATATCGATCGCTTTATTTTATGCGAATTCCATTTTCGATGTATAGTCAAGAAATATTCTGCGCGTACTTTGAAATCGATTTTGCTTGGGGTGCCTCTATAGATTTGATTAGTTGCATTTATAGCACTACACACAGGCTGTCCGGCTATGCAGAGGCAAACAGTCATGGCACGTGTTGGTTTAATTATGGCCTGATGGCTCGATGCATATCCTCTCGGCTCCGATACTTCCTGTGTGTGCATACGATGAGGAGCATCCTCCGTATGCGTACATAGGGCGTCAATCAACATTAACCAGATCGTACAAACGTGGTATTGGCGATTACTATATGTTGTCATCGATGTCATAATGACAAGACATGCATGACGAGCATGGCAAATCTTGAATTATAGTCACCGAAGACAAATTAATTGTAAAATCACGAGAGCGCTGTACATTATCATATATGATTTTGCTTCAAATAATGATTCACAAAAGCGGAAGAGAAAATATTTCGAAAGCAGAAAATTTTAGGTCAACGTATAACAAAGGTCTGAAGTAATAATAAAATTGTATAAAGTGCATAAATCATACAGGGTAAAATTCTGTGCAGTCGATTGTAATTTTGTTTGTATATTTAATTCTACTTTTCTAGAAATATAATTTACCTTAAATAAATGTAATTTATATTTCTTTTATCGCAAACACGCGGGGAAAATGTGGATATATCATTTTCAAAACCAGTCATACATTGGCGAAAAAAAAGGCCAACGGTTATCGAGATCAGACCATTCCTCCATTGTCAATGGAGATTTCGTATTTACGAGGCATGAATTTTACAACTCGTTCACTGTAACATGATTATCCGAATTCCGGGCTCCGGCTGAGCCACCCCGACACATTCGCGGGTTCGATACGCGTGTGTGTGCAGGTCGCTCTACTCGTTCTATTTCCTGGCATGCATAATGCACGTAGAGGCGAGTTTACATTGCCAATGGCGAATCGGAAAAGTTCCGCCAATATCAGACAGGAGACATTTTTCGAGCCGGAGCGTTTGTCGCCGTTTCTTGAAAAATGTGTTGACGAGAAGTATTGTACAGGTTCCCAGAAAATTGTGAAAAATTCCTTGGGCGACCGGTGCGGCGTGCATTCATTTACTTCGGCAGATATTGCGGATAACATTTTCAATTGCCCGCCGGATATGAAATCGGACCTATATCGCGTTGCACTTAACGGTGGGAGTTAACAGCGAATTTGCCATGCCGCGGAACTGATTTGTTGTCGACGAATAACCCGTTAACCGTTCTCTATTCGCGTGCGGTCGCTTGTTTTAATTTCACCATAAAGAACCGGCTCGCTTTAAACGATGTATGCTAACACCTGTATCTGCCTTTTTCCCGGCTAGCCACCCAACGCTATCCCATCCCCTGCTTCGAACCTCCCTAATGCTCGCAAATACGGGAACTCCCATACCGGGATTATTGTATTCGAGCGTGCAAAGGCGGGAACGCGAGCAAAAGAAGCAAAAACGAGCGACGGAAGAGAAGGAGGAGGTGGGGAAGGAAACGGCGGGAACGAGCAGGAACGAATAGAAACGTATTGCCGGTAGGAAATGAATTTTTACGATATTTACTTTAAAAGTTTTTTCCACCGCGGTCGTTATCCACTTCCGTGCCGCGAACCCTCGGCAAGGAACCGAGGATCCCTCTTCGCTCTTCGCGAACATCCCGGACGTTCTCTGGGACAAATTGCTCGCGATCGATTGATCCTCTGCTGTCTGGATAAAATAATTTACATAGAACAATGATATCCGAAGATAATATTAAACTTTCTAGACATAGACTCTTAGTATTGTGACTCTTAGTACATTTATAAACTGTTAGAAATATATAAAAATATATATTTCTTATTTTCCAAACTTTGAGAAGAACTTACGATATTACGATACTAAATATTATCTTTCTCTTTCATATCAACTAAGAGACCAAATATAATTAAATTCTACGCATTATACATTTTATAAAAGTTCCTAAACGTGTCTCAGATGATTAAAGAATCACATTAGAAATATTAGATCACGTTTACAAGGCAGCTTCTTCATTTATGCAGCTAATGATCGATTAAATCTTGACCGGTATCGCCCAGTGCAGAGGTAACTATTGACCATACGAATTATCCTCCACAGCGCGTATGGTCTCTGCGATGACCAGCGGAATAGTGCTGTGGAGCTCGCCGTCTAATTATCGTACGTGCCTAATTTCAAGGCACCGCGTTGAAATGTACTAACCGTAACTAATGCGGATCGGTAAACGCTATTAATCCGCAGCTTGACTTCTGCTAATCAGCGGTTCGCCGCACCTCGGTGAACCGGCGTTTCATAGATTCAGTTCTACAATATGGAAGATAGGTAACCAGGGATTGGTCGTGCAAATTATCAAAATATATCGGAATGCAATGCTTACCATAAAAAAGTAATTAGAATAAATATAATATGTGTTGTGTGTTATTTATGTCTCCTATATTTTTCGTTAAAGTTTGCTTCATTGCAGCTTCTCTCTTCGCTCGAATAACGCATATTTAAAATTGTATAAAAAACGAGACTTGACACGCGTAACGATTTTCACGCATGTGAAATGAAATACGTATGAGATGACGTTTACGTATGAACGTTCCTCAAGCTCTGGATATGAATAGTTGATAAATGAATAACGGTACAGAACGGTAATACCTCCTACCGCGGCTGTATATGACGCTGACATGATTTTCGTTCAGTCAGGCTGTCATCGAAGATTTATCAATAGCGCGCGCCAAGTCTTACGGCAATGGCATTCCCTCGGTCTATTGATACAGTTTCGTGAATGATCATAGATTGGCGGCGATCGATTAGCAATTACTTAAAGATAATTATGGTTTTCCAACTCAGTGACAAAGATCTTATTCCATGTAAACGTTAATCGTATTTTTTAAACTGTTATTACTATTATAATTTTGGATTCTGCAATTATAATGTAAATAGATTGCTTTATATATAAAGCAATATGATCGTTCAATTAAATTTTTTATTTGCTTAATAAATTACCATTATATATTCAGAAATGCAACATCCTAGAGAATTCTAAAAAATAAAAGATAGAACTTACTATAATATAAAAAAAATATAAATTTTTAGAATAATAAAAATATTAATATATTCCTCCCCCTTTCTCTCTGTCCGTCCTTGCCTAGAGACTCAGTGACATGTCTCAAGTTTCCACTGACATCTCACAAATATAAGCGTGACGCAGATTTAGTCTTTGGAAGGTATACGCCTCCTCTTCGATCCAGAAATTCGCTGGCTTTTGCCTCGTCACACGTAATTATGTGCGAATGTTCAAAGCATCGCCACCACTTGGCTTCTATACGCGTTCGGGGATTACGGGGGTTGAACGCAAATTCGGATAGGAATGCAGCCGACGCCGCGCGATCCGACGAGACGGGATCGGCCTCTCGACATACCGATAATCACCCTTGCAAGTAATGTCAATCCGCAACGTGCGCGCGCGGGCGCGCACAGCGGGATTCCACTTATAAACAATATCCGTTAATTTTCCCTGAATTCAATCTCGGGTCCCGAGCTCATCCGCGGGCGCACTCGCTCCTATCCCATCCGACAGTTTACCCCGTACGAAGGCGGAACTAGAAGGTGCTTCGTAACGAGAAACTTCGTAACGAGGCCGGGTTCTCGGTATATTCGACCTTCGAGAGTTTCGTCGGGGAAGATACGATCGCCTCTAACGGCGTTTCAAGCGAAAATTTTCTGCATTATGTACTGGTAATCCCGGCGAGGGGGGGAAAAAACGTTCGCTGCAAACTATGCGCAAGATTAGATAAATTGAATTAAGATGAAAATACACTATATTAACCCTCCGCGTGAGTTATATAATGATGATAATATGTCTCTAGCTTAGCTAGGTATATATATCCGCGTAATGAGTATCGATTTTTCTCGATGAAAGTAAATTATTAGAGAATCGATCGAGTGAAGAGAAATTTTATTACTACTGTATATTATATATGTAATATATGATTATTACATATTCACTTATTTATTTTGTAATAACTTATAGTTTTTATCTTTTTAGCATATTTTGTTAAAAATGTACAAAATCCCAAATTTTACAATATTATATATACATATTATTAACGTGTACCAATCTTAATTTAATATAGTCACTATACAGATATTAATACTCAATTTTAATCACGAGCAGAGTTAACGGTAAATGACAATCACCAATATATCATGCGATCGAAACAAATCGGGTCGTATATTACGCGTTGTTATTTCTACGGGGGTAACATATTGCATGCGTAACGTCGCGCAACAAAGCGCGAAATCGGTGCATTGCGCGACAGTTCATTCGCGAATTTTTGTCCATGCCGGCGTTCATCGTCCCGTCTATAATCGGTGATCGCGTGACACGCGAAAAAGTTTCAACTGCGTATTACCATGACAAAATACGTGGCACTTAGAGCTCCATAGTTCGGCTCACACTTCTGTGGGCTGGCTTGCTCTGTTACAGAACAGGAAACGGAACGACAGGGAGAGAGGAGAGAGATGGAGAGAGTTGGTCGCATTGGTCCACCAACCCGGGATAGAGCGGCATTACCAACTGGCCGAGTCTGATTCTCTCCCGGTGCACTGTCAGCGATGCATCGCCGGTTGGAAACCTCCCTAACGAACCACATTTACATCTGAAAGGTGCGCCAATTACCCCGACTGCGTTTTACTTCATCGACATTGTACGAGTCGCCGCGCCGGTCGGACTGAACTATCCACCCTTCGACGCCGCCCCTTCCCGCGACGCTCAACTATTTTCGCCTGATCGCTCCTGGATCGTACGAGCTTTTATTTTCCACTGATCCCTCTTTGCCGCTTTCGGCAACATTTTGAGTATCGCCGCGAGGCATTCGCGTTCGCGATCTGTCGACGCAATTCTATCACTTTCGACCGATAAAGCGATAGCAAAATGGATTCTTTCCTATCGGAGGAAAAAAGCACCAGTGTCTCTGACAAGTTGTTTTATCGACATAAGAATATCAAAGATTAAATATTTTTATTGCTGAATAATTAAAAATATATAACTTTTAGTAGAAGATGCGCTATCTTCAAAATATTGTAATGAATTGTAAGATTGCGATATTGTATTTAAATAAAGTATTAATAAATTATTTGTACGAGTTCATTTTGATTCATTAAATAATTTTTGAATAGAACAATTTTTTAAGATATTGTTTTAAAGAAATTTAATTAACTACTAACTCTTATTAAGTAATAAAAAATTGTTTGAAACTTTAATACCAAGCGTTTTTTCAGCGTTGCTCTTATGGCTTCTCTTTTTGCATTTATTTTCTTTAGAAAATTGTGGTTTCTCTGATGAAATGACGTCGATGCACCGTATGCTGGCAGGATAGCCGCGCGTTCGAGTTAATTCTAGTAGTCTTCGCTCCGGGGTCATCGTTCTCTCATTTTCAATCTCTTTTCCAGTTGCAGGCCGAGGATGTGGTATTCGCGGTTCTCTGCTTTTGGCTTTGCGGCCTTTTTTGGGCCGACGTATAATTAAATTCTTTCGCGTCGCCAGGTCGTTTGACCATTCGCTTAAACGTCGTAATTAAGGCTGCGCTTGACGAACGTAGCGGCGGCCTCAGTGTTAATGCCTCTTCAGGTACACATGATGCGATGCAAAACGCTAGAATGCATCGAATTGAACGAATCTAACATTCGCACGTAACGATAATTCGAAATAATTTATTTATTCCTCTTTGATGGCTGAGGCGTAATTTGAATTTTTTTGTACTTTCACAAGACTTCAGAGCGCGGCAACGAAAAAGTTACGTTTTAATTTCATAAATGTGAATATTATTGCTTTAGAAGTAATTCGTATTGACGTTTTTTTTTCGTACTTTTGTTTCTGCTTGTGAAAAATTATCATCACCAACGTATTTCGGTAATGATATTTGACAGTCCGATGAACGATTTGCAGTTAGTTCGTTTTTAGAGCGTACGTAAAATAATGTACGTAAAAATAATTTTTATTTAACTTTCTGCTGCATATACATATATATATATATATATATATATATATATATATTGTCGTTACATTATATTCATGCTCGAAAACGTTATCATCGCGGATTGTACGGCTCCCAGTGCTTCCCACTCTCGACTCTCGACTAAAAGGATCTCCGGGAAAGCCGAGTTTCTCGTAAAGCCATACCAGCGACATTGATCCGCGATGTACAATGCATCCGCTCGGACTAGTTTGAAGAATCCCTTTGATCCCGGCACTCTTTAGATTTCCGAGCGCAGACAATACGCTCGCGTGCATATTATTAAAAGCGGGCCTCCGCGTTTTCAAAGTTGCGCCTCATTTAGCGACCACCTCGCACAGCAAACGCCAGTGGGTCAGCCTTATTCCTGACATTTACAACTTTTTATGCGCCTCCACCTTTCCGTGCTAGCTAAAACGCGTGGCTTACCCGCGACTCCAAAGAACCGCTTATCATGGAAATGAAAAGATTATATAACGAGTAACTTACTTCGCCTCCTCAAACGTACGTAACACGCGATAGTTTATAAGAAAGCTTACATTTCATACACGTTGAGATATATTAAACCTATTATTTCATTTAACTTGATTTAATTTGAATGCTAACACTGTGTTGCGTACGTTCGTGATACATGTGCAAGAGTTTATAATGCAATGCACATTGTTCTTGCATTAACGGGATGCTCAACGACAAAGCAACACTCGCTATCGTTAACGTTTAGTTCGAGGAGTCAGCAATTTAGCTATTTTCGGTGAGCCACAGCCTTGGGGGCACGCCTTGAGCTTTGGCACAGTTGTAATTTTCACAGATGCGAGGCAACCGATTGGAGAACGGAACACACGTCGTAAAACGAAACACGCGTCGCGCATTTTACAAGTTTCGTTTTTCCGTTGATTCGCGCAAAATGAAAAATTTTGCTGCTGCTTGGAGACCGTGTTCTGCCCTCATATCGAATCGATTAATTTCATGCGCGTTCGCTAGACAATGATGAATTTCCCCGCGTCTTATATTTTTGAGAATGTACGCAGCATAGGAGCAAGCAACTCTGCTCTACTTGGCATGCTTTAAAAAGCTAACAAGCATTTTCGAAGAAAATTGTTCTGTCGAATTTCTCGACAGTTAAGACTCTAAACCTAATCTCACTTATTATTCTAAATCTAAAGTTTCAATATTATCTCTACCATGCTGTTCTCACTAGTGATATTTTTGTTTAAGTGTTATTTAAGTGTTATTAATTTTTTTTCTTGTCTTATTATAACACACTCATAAATTTAATTTATTGGTTTTATAGACATGAATTTATTTCGATTCGACCTGACTGGCCAGATATATATTTAGTGGTGCACACTATGAATCGAATTATTACATTTATTGTTTTTTACTTATTCACTGGCGAAGAAAAGTATTATCTTTTTATGAATTTATTTATTATCTGTGCTGAAGAAGACTCTGTGCAGTCGAAACGTACTTTGTTTTATTATTTTGACTACCATATGATATTAAACTATTTATTTATTTATTTATTTAATTTATAACATCGTTGTTTTTAATTTTGCGCTCGTTCCTTGGCCTTTAACCTTTTCTAATTTTGCTAAAGTTTCAATTTCATTGGTTTCCATAAGATTCGTGCCTACCATTTTTTTATACACACGCGGGAATTGAAAACACGATGGGATGGACGAAACTTTCGCTGGACGGTGAGTGGCAAGAGAATTTTAACGTTGTGCGTTTACACTTTTGACACGTTACACGCGCGCTTGCACGAGGCACCCCCGCATGCGCGCGCTCTCGTGTAACAAGGGTTGAAGGCAGTGGGTGATATTAATTTTCGCCACCGTGCCACCGCGTCTCGCGTTCTCTTTGCGCCGCCGCGCTTCAGCGCTGCCCCTTTGTCGTTTGCTCGTTAACCGCGTCGGAGCATTTTTAATTTACGTTTGTGCGTCAGGAGAGAATGCAATCGGCAGGAGTCGCGGCTTCCGCAAGGCGGTACGCCACGAAGCGACTCGAGCGTTTTCCCGATTGCCCGATACGACCAAGTCTGACGTCGGCGAAGAGAAAAATTGCTTTTTAAGTTTCGACGATCTAGTATCGTCTAGTCATCGTACGTCTAATGTTAGCATCAAGCTGGACAGAAACCAGACGAATTTAAAATTATTGAAAGTTGTTTAATAATCAAATCTGATACTCTCATTTAAGTGATATAATTATACAATAATAATTAGGATAAGACCGTGATGTGTATAACACAATTTTAAATTGAGAAAAGGCCAAGAAACGGTTATAGCGGATCTTAGTGCTTACATAATATTACTATGTGATTTTTCTATAAACTGCCAACGGTTTTGAAACGCAGCTCTTGAATATCACATTTATTAAATTAATAATCAATTTAATGATACCGATGCTCACAGGCATCTATATAAGATTCCCCCTCCCATCCCAACCCGAAAAACTGTAAAGAATTTGTTGTGAAAAATATTACCTCAGCCAGGATTTGAACCTGGACCTCCCTAACAATCCATGCGGGTGATATAATTATGTTCTTAAGTAGCTACATGCCCGAGTAGCAAAATTATGAATTTAATGCTATTACTGCTTTAATTGCCTGCTATATTAGAAAATCAAAAGCTTTAATAGCATAAAGAGTATACAAAGTATAACGCTACGCGTTTGTCCTAATTTGTTTTTATCGACCGTTAATATCGATCCGTCAATTAAACGACTCGCATTATCGACGTGAAAATTTGAGACAGGCCCTTTCTTCATCTTCTCGCTCCTTTCGACGACGAGCTGCTTCGTTAACTCGTCGCCAAGCCTGAAAATAATTTCAGCAGAGAATTTCATCAGACGGAGGGTAAAGTAGCCCTTGTAACGTCTGGCAAGCAGCTTAACGCTCGTTTAGGTGTGCATGTATACGTACGGATGGGCAGTTTAGTGGTTGTCGTTGACGAAATATATTACTTTCGTTATTGTCTGTCTCGAAGCAATATTAACAACGGGTATAAGGGTTCTACACCCCCTCTGTAAACTGTTTTAATTAATCCACAACGAATTAACGGTTAAAACAGCACGGCTTGCCGCATGTATCATCCTATTTCATCTAATCTTCTTATCTTACGGTTTGTTATCTCATGTTTCTAAATTTTATATTCTAGAATAGATTTGCTTAGTTATATGAATAATATACTAATCAGTTTTCTTAGTTTATTTAAGAATTTATTATCTTGTTTCAAAAAATTTCATCATTTTTTTTATATTAAATATCTTAATAAACAAAGTTTGAAGATATAAATTAAAATTAAATTTATTTAATAAAAGATAAGATTTTCTTGTCTTATTTGGACTCTCTTAAAGCTTATTAATTTATCAGAAACTTCTATCTTCCATTCATTTGTAACGCAGAATTCGCGAGATCATTAGTGATGAAAGGAATGTTAGTACGAGATTAGAATGAAGAAGAACGCGTTTGTCTCACACCTGAAAAGCGAGCAGCGTCGTATTTCGGCTAATAACATGACTCGAAATAGCTTGGAAGCGTAACCGCTTTCCTGAAATTAGCTTCACTTAAATTCTCCGCAGCGCTCGCGCCAAGACGCTTACTTCTCCTTTGTAGAATGAGGTTCAACGAAAACGCGCGCGGGTAACTTTTATACGTGCCTACCGCCCTTATAAATCGCTAACGATGTTGCGTCCGTGCCGCTAATCGCGCGAAACGACGTAAAATGCCGACCTAGGAATTTCGAAACTTTACGGCAGCTCCTTTGCATTTCTATCTATGAAATTATGATTCCGTGATTTTTATAAATGGCGTATTACGTTATACACTCTTTTTTATTGTACCCCAGAATATGACTACGATGTAATCGTTTTTATATATAATGCTAAAAGAAAATATGAGAAAAAATCCTGGCACTCTTTATGTATATTTAAAAGAAATACCGTTTTTAAAAGAGAAAAGAAAAGAAGAGATGCGATAAATTTGTACACGACTATTTCCATTGCGCTACGAGGTTCAAGACCGATTATCTTCAATTGTCTATTACAATTACGATTAGTAATAGATATTGTGTATGGGGTAAGCTTAAAGGATAAGTCAGCAACGGAATGTCGTTATTGAAAAGGGTTATTGGGACAAATACGCTTTTTCTACGGATTGTACAACAATGCGGATGGTCATAGGCGCCGCACATTCTTGATTTTACGATCCATTGTAACGTGCAGCTTACGTGCTGTCGTTATCGAACAACGAGATCCGGCTTCGATCGTTTTACCCTCTGTTAAAGTCGGTGCTAGACCTTAATATCACTACAATGAAATTGCTCCATTTAGCTGGCCTATCTGGGCTATGGGCATCGCATTTTGATAACAAGGTAGTGTAGTATACTGCGCAGCAATCAGTACATTACAAATTTGGGCATACAAACCTTTCGTATTAATAATTTTATCATTCTTTATTCGAAAAACACACTGAGAAAAAAAAGCTGTTGCTTCAATTAAAGTGTTATCACGGGGTGCCAATAACATAAAGTAGTTCATTCAATTGTATTATTATTAGACCCAATGTCTGCATTTTTAAACCAATAATTCAATCATTGTTTTAATAATCCAAATATTGGGTCTATTAATAATACAATTGAATGAACTACTTATGTTTTTGGCACCCCGTGATAATACTTTAATTGAAGCAACAGCTTTCTTTCTCAGTGCACGAAAGATTTCACGGCACAAAAATTATACATTCGCGTCGCTATACATTCCCGATACAATCTTTTAATTTTATACATTATTATATATAATTTGATAGAATGTTTTATTAAGATACATTTTGAAAAATAAATATGTAGTGAATTTAGAAGATATTAAGCTTTTTCTTAATTAAAAGATTGCAGATACATATCTGCACACTCGATTATTAACGAAACGTAATTTTTCGCTTACTCTGATATAAGGAGTTTGCAAATTTATAGAACATTTTTTAAATGTACGTGCCATTTGTAGGAACAGCACGTGCATCTTTGAGTACAGTGAGCTAGAAGACTACCTCCCGCTTGGTAGACCAAGGGCCGAGCGAATTACGTATCCGGCCGTCGTTTCGCTCGAAGGGCCTGTCGTTATCCCGCCGCCGCTCTTCTAGAACCTTGAGAGCCAACTGTTAATCCTCCGCAGCACTTTGCCCTCCGGATTGATGCCTTTTAATTTGTCCTCCGGTTAAATTAAAATCGACTTAGTCTTTTCTGTTCACCCCCGCTATTCCTCTTCGTTCCCTTCTTTCTCGCCATCAGTGCGTCGCTTCGACTCTACGAGACTCGCAATTCGCTAACGTAAAACGTTCTCCATCAATTTCGATGTACTACGTATCGCTTCGTCTGCTTTGATCTACCCTGATTCCGGTTCTCCCCTATCAGGTGGTACTGATACCGAGCCGAGCCGAGCTGAGCTGAGCCGCGTCGCTTCCATTCATGTGATGAGTCTCATTTCGCTTTATCACCCATCATCCACTTCGAACAAGAACTCGCGGCGGCCCCTTTATATCAGCGTACACTTTTAACAGCGTTGGCTGCTTGGCTTGTTTGATGCGTCTTCGCAGCGAAACACACAAACTATCAGTAATGCTGTTAGACCGGAAAGATCTAAAGCTCAATGGCGTTTTTATTTGCTCTCGGTTGTTTAAAATATAATATAAGACTGTTTTAAAATTAGCATTTCTTTGAATTATAGATACTAGAGAGAGCAAAGATACACGCTGAACAATTTTATAAAGTCAGATAGTAATATTTTATATTGGAGATACCATCAGAGAATTTGATCAAAATCAGTCTCTCTCTCTCTCTCTCTCTCTCTCTCTCTCTCTCTCTCTCTCTCTCTCTCTGTCTCTCTCTTTATCTAGACAGACAGCTTATAATTAGATCAGCTTAAGTATCGCGTGAAAACAGCGCCGTTTGTTAAATGTGTCTATCGTGATTATCGTCGAAACGTAAGAGTGCATTCGTCCACGTCCGTATGAATGCGTTTGTCTGCGATCCGACGAAAGCAGGGCAGTTCTGGCCGGCTGGCAGCAACAATAGCATGCATTAACCTTTGTGCAGTTGTAACTGCAGTTGCGAGATAGTGGCTCACTCTTTGATGGGGGGAGTAGCGGAGGGTGGTGAGGGTTACCCCGACCGGCCAGTACTCTCCAGGCATTTACAACCATTTCGCGTAATCTCAACGAATACATCCATCGGCCACTCCAGCGATGCTGAGTGGACGAGCCAATTATTGTCTCGGATCTTCACTCACAGCTCGCTCGAATGTACGATGTACAGTCATCCCAACAACAAATCAGAATATCGCTTGATTTTCTTGCTCGCAAGATCTGGTTAATTAAACGCGTAATATAAAACCAATGTTTTAGAAATTTTTGTATTAGCCAAGTGTATTTAAAAATATAAATCGTATTGTTATATATATATATATATATATATATATATATATATATAACGTTGGATTTTTAAAATTGGACGTTCAATTAAAATGAAACTACGTAAGATGATATAAAATTCTAAGACTTTGAAGATTGGTATTTTTAATTTTTAATTTAATTTCAGTTTAAAACTAGCTTAATATAATCTTGAGACTTAATTTTATTATGTTACCTTTTTTTAAGCTCGTCGTCAAGTTATATTTTAAAACTTCGAAACATTTAAACATTTGGATTGGGACTGTAGTCTCGCGGAGATGATATTGCAAGTGAAAGTTATAACGCGCTCGTAATCCTAATTGAGTTTGAGTAATAGCCAAGGAAGACCGATATGCGTGTATCCTGAAAGATCAATAATATTCTCTGGCCCTCGATTACGCGAGTCTGCGGGTGCGTTCAAGACGAATGGCGCCTAACTTATTGGGTTAGCCTCGGGATCGATGAACCGGAAAATCGCGAAGATGGCAAATAGGGGTCTACTTTGACGTCGTCCCATTAGCGCCGGATAAAAATAGGAATCGCAGATCTTGGTACCCGCGTATATACGAAGGGTGCGCGATTCTGTCGGTAATTGCGTTTCGTCCTTAGATGACGTCGGCAATTTTCAGCGTCGACGCTCGAGCGTTTTGCGCCTACCTTTGCAAAAGTTTTTGATGCACGAGTAACGAAAATCATGACGTAATATAAGGATATAAATCTATTGAAAAATTTCTTGTGGGGAAATAGAGAAAGAGAGTTCGAAATATTATAATTACGACGACAGTATTATGTTGCAAAATATAATTAGAGTAATCTAGTAATTCTTCGACGTTTCTGCACATTATAATAAATAATTGTATTACGTCATATAAATTATCAAACTATAATTTGATAATTATTTATGAAAGATGATAAAATTGAAATGATTTTTGTAGCGTGTGTCCAAACAATTAATGAAACTTTAAGATAACTTTTTACGGTATGTAACGCAATGTAGAAAAAATTGTGAGATTTCTTAATTAATTGCTAATTCCGATGATGTATCGGAAATTAAATTTCATAGCGCTTAACATGGCAGCTATAAAACTCTTTAGTAGACTTAATCGAAGCACGGTACCTGAAGAGAAAGAGAAAGAGAGAGAGAGAGAGAGAGAGAGAGAGTTTCTGTACTCATTAATTAGCGTTGAACAGTCTCTGCGTAAGTTAATTGCGAATTATGCGCTTGTGACGAAGAACGTTCTTCAGGAACCTACGTACCCTGAATCTATTAAATTCTCGTTTGCGATTATTATTGTGCAGCGGTATAAAACATTTTAAAGAAGTGAAAGAACTTGTTGTTCTATAAGACATTGAATTCAATAAACAAAAAGTGTACACGTGGCTATTTTCTCATGTATAGTATTGCATAAAGAAACGTTTTAAACAGCTAAGTATATTAATATTTTAATAAAATGTAAAATTGAAAAGTAAAATAAGAATAAAAATAAATCAAGAATTAATAAACATAAAATGTACAGATACGTGCAATATTTTTTATCTGAAATGATTTGTCATTTTCTAGTAATATGCCGTTGTATTCCCTAACTTTTTTTATCGCATTTACTCAACGAGAAAATCTACTCAACTATTGCATCTAACTTATGAGTAAAGTCTACAAATCTTCAAGAAAAGACAAATTTGTTTCTCTAAGGGCCAATTTCACCAACCACGGTTAACTTAACCGACCGGTTATTCCATTGGAATTGACCAATCGCATTTGTTAATTTTACTTAACGACAAATGCGATTGGTCAATTCCAATGGAATAACCAGTCGGTTAAGTCAACCGTAGTTGGTGAAATTGGCCCTAAGGCGTGATTGGCGATTGGGGAAAGTTGTATTCCAGAACGATGAAGTGCTGGCTCTTGTATAGACCTTATTTGGTGGGTGACCGAAGTGCGAGTCTGGGGTTGTTAAGTGCATTATGCTAACCCCGTGACGGTAGGCGATGCATTAGCGCGGGGTGCCCCCTGCTAAAGCGCAAGACGCAAAGTACGCGCCGTTTGTCAAGCTTGCGAGTAAGTTATTGTGCCTATCCGACAGAGATGTTCCCGTCGGCCTCCTCTCGAGCGGGAAAAGAGAGAGAAGGGGCAATAAAATTTTCTCTCAGCTCTCAGATTCGCTCTTCCGCGGCCAGCGTTTTTTAAGCATTTATTGCGTCCCGCTTACTTCGCGCCTTGTATCCTCCACATCCCAATTTGCGAGCTTTCACGCAGTAATGGCCGTAATTTCATCGACGTCTGTCAGTCTCGCGGACGGCGAAGGTAAGATAAATCGCGGCGCATAAAATACGCTATTCGTGAGGCAAATCGAGTGTGGCATGAGACTGTATTATTTTAAATGACTTTTCGGAGAGCCGCGGAAAGAAATTCCTCTCCGCGGACCCACGAGCCCGTCTCTTCAGGACTCCTTCGATCCCGCAAGAAGCCGCGCTTACCCGGCTAGCCCGGATAGGAAATAAGGTGTCCGTGGAAATCTCATATGGCTGGCTCTCGCATAAAATAGGCTGAATAAATCACGTAGTCGGCGAGTTGGTGGATGCGAACGGGCTTGTGGAGAACGGCGGGGACGGAGTGGCAAGGCAAACTTTCGCCTACGACGGGTATGCGCTTCCGCTCCTTCTTACCTCCTTCCTACGGTCGCGGTCTTCCTTCTGCCTTCGGAGCTCCTTGCAGCCCTTACGTCCCGACCGCCTTCGACGACGTAGTCGTCGTCTGGGCGCGTTTCGCAGTTGAGCGGCGCGCCGCTCTAAGGAAACTGATATTGCCGGCAATATCCAGTTGTTTGCATTGATTCGGTCTGTCTGAGAATCCTGAAGAGCGATTCCTATCCCAGCCAGGCTTCACATCCGCCATACGAAAACTCATCCCGCGTTTGCGCCCATCGCCCGCCTCCGCCTTCTTCCTCGTGCGGCGCGAGCCGCCCTCCCCCCGTTCCCGCGCACGTGTGCATAGATTATTGAAAAGGCACCCATTGGAAATTTATACGATCCCGTACGCATCTTCGTTTAGAATCTTCATGTCGGATCTTCTCTCTTTGGTTCACCCTTTGTCATCCTCGCGACGGTTTTATAAACATATATCTGCGGATATGTCGACATCTCGATTCATGGACGGTTGGAGAATTTGATTTAATTGTAAAGAAAAGTTGTGTAATGCAAATTCTTAAAATATTCTTAAATAAGTTATAATAAATTTCTTTACAGTTTTTTCGGGATAGGATGGAGAGGTGGGATCTTACAGATGCTTGTTAGCATCATTATCATTGTGATATTACTTTTCTGGTTTCAAGAGCTGCGTTTCAAGTCCGAAAGTAACGGCGCGTAGTTTAAAAGAACTAGAAAAATCACACATAAAATATTAATGAGCACTAAGATCTGCTACGACCGTATTTGACCGTTCTCGATTTTAATTGTTTGATACACTTCGCGGTCTTGTAATTATATTGTTCAAGTGATAATAATTTCTGTAGAATTCGGCATGCATTTATTATAGCATTGCTAATCTCAAAATAAATCCGTAAATGACGGTAGCAATGTTCAATGTTCAACAAATTAACGCGTAGCTTATTTCGCTCCGCTGAGTCGGATTAATTTCAAGTGAACGTCGATCGATTTGTTAACCGCGAAGGATTTTCGAAAGTTGAGCAAGCGTCACCTCCCCGCCCCGCGGAGTGTAGGGGAAGCTCCCCGTGAAAACCGCTTCTGCATCGGGGAGCACCATAGGACGCGCAAGACTAGCGATGCCTATAATTCAGGCGATCTATCACCACCGAGATGACGTCACCCTCGCATAGAAGACGGGGTCGACAGAGGGGTCTTCATGCAAACTACCCTGCCGCCGTCCCGATGATATATCCATCGGCACCTGTTAGACGACAGCATCTGAGCGTGCCCCGGCGCCATTCCCCCTGGTAGCCTCGCATGGATGCGCGACTTAAGCCTCCTTACCATGAATTATCGAGTACCACTTGCTGGAAAGTTGAGGCCACGCTCGCGATTGTCGGCGTTGATGCTCTACGGAGTAACAGGCTGCATCAGATTTTCCCAGCGGGGACTATAAATTTCAAAGGACATGTTGCATTAAGGGACGCTGCTTCTTCTTGTTGGTATCCTAGTCCCAATTCTTTTATTCGTACAAGAGTACAACGGCGCGGCTTCAATACGTTTAACTTATGTGAAATCGAAATAGAATTCCGTAACGAGAGAATCACGCTGATGCATAAGACACGTAGATCAGTTTATAACGCGCGAACGATGACAAGTCGCTGCTCCGAATTGCGGTGGGGAATTGCAGTATTCTTGGAAATATATTCATTCTCCGGCGGAGGGTGATTTCATTACAAATTCGGCGTCTACCCCTGCCGGGAAACTTACGCGGATCGCCGTGTTCGCGTGAGATGGCTGGAATATTTCTCATTCAACTAGAAAACGATAAATTTCTCGAACGTAAGGGTGGCACGACGCATTAGCGAACGCCTGAAGGATCGTGCAAGGGTGGTTATTTACGAACTCGCCTTTGAGGCGGAAGACAGTATATCGTTGTCGTCTCGCTGCAATTGGGTTAAGCCTAAAAACTCACCCCTAAACTTGGCTGCTCGCGCTCGACAGTCAGGTTTAGGTTTCCTGTATTCCACGTGTATCATGCATTGCATTTTCCTTTCGACGATGCATCACGACTGGTTACACTTCCGTTTTGACGATACACGAGCTCCAACCCTCGTTTCCGCAAGAAGTTAATTTGTTACCCTCATTTGCGATTAGTTTGTGAGCTCTTTGCGACAAATAACTTACTCGTGTTTGCATTTTTTATATTTTTCAATGTTACATTATTATCTACATCATCAGCAAAAGCGCGTAACGTAAATAACGAGATACTTTTAGATCGTATACATATTCCATGACATTCTTTCATGCATTATAATGGACGTTTCAGTGAGCGTAAATGATTAAATGCAGTAACGTTGCTGCAGCCACTTGTACAATATCAGATACGATACTAGGCGGATAGAAGAAATTTGATCGATTACGACGTGGAAACGAGAGTATCAGTTCAGATGTCACTCTCAAGGGTAGTCACAGGTCATTAACCACCCTCTTCGTGGATTTCTTAATAGAGAAGTCAAAGATTCGCGAACTCTGCAGGCATCATACTAATACATCTATGAAATGTAATAGATCTTCAACATCTTATCCTAATGTAGAAAATAATCCTATTTAAAAAGCCATCCTTGCATAATATAAATTGTATTATAGAAAAGATACTTTATAATAGATGAACAATATCAAACTTCTCAATTTTTTGCATTTATATAAAAAGATTGAAAAGTTTGGTAAATCCATCTTGACGATAAGCTATTAACGATGAATGATTTCTAATAAATTATATATAAATTATATACGCTTCGCAACTGCTAATAAATAACAGCACTTTGGTTTCCACGAAAATTGAGCTCCTCTATTTCAGGCAAGCAGACGTCCTAACCGCAGGAACTACATTGAATTTTAGCGTGCGAGAACGTACGGCCGACACCGCACAGTCATCGGGTTTCGGTTAACGCACGAGAATTCGTTCCTGAATAATTAACGATCGTGCCCGCGCGGATAAAAGTATTCCATTATGCGACTTGTCCGCCATTCCACGCTGCGTCTCTCTTCGATGGTAATGGCAGTTTCTCGTTGCCGGTTATTTCCGATACACCGGCTTGGATTTTGCAATGCCGGCGATCTCTGGTTTAGTCTTCCAGACCAAGTTTATTAAATTAATGCTTAGCGACTACAGCTCAGATTTCATTTCTCTTCATTATGTTAAATTCCTTTACGGCATACGCAAATAAAAAAAGGATCTTGCTATTTTCGTATGCTTGGTATAAACGGATTGGTGTATCTAACGTTACCATTTGAAATCTATTTGTATGCTTCTAATAACATCTTGGTCTCCTTTTGCTTCCTCATAGTAGTACAGTCACTATGTACATTTAAAAAATGAAGTGAATCGACCCAGGATTTTTCTTTTGGGGGGTGTGGGGGAGGGCAAGAAAAGCTTAACCTGAAGTTTTCGACCACATTCCACATGTGCTTTTTTTATGGCGGTTAAAAAAGTGTTTTTTGCTATAACTGGCGATAACTCGGTTACTATTGAAGTTGCAAGGTCAACTCGAGGCTCATTTTGAAGGTTTTTTTGTGCTCTACAAAGTATGTCCTATGACTTTTTTGCGTATGATCGATTGTTTTGGAGATATCGAACTTCATTTTATAATGCGTTTTTTGTACATAGTGACTGTACTATAGAGGAAGCTTAGTTTTCGTGAAAAAAAATTTTTTTTAGTTTTTTATGCCAATGTGTTTAGAATGTTCTAAAACGTCGAAAATTTTTAATATAAATAATAATACTCATTACTCTTGGTTCTTTCGGCAAAGTAAATGAGCGAGAAGAAACGCATGTTTTAGATACCATTTCTACGTGCCGTCGTTTATGGTTTTGGGTAACGTCGAATCGGAATCGGTCTTTTGCCGTGACGAGGGGTCGAATCGCACGTTTGGAAGCGTTTGTGAGTGCGAATACGATCGATAACGCGGCTGTCAAAAGTTTCTGTAAACGTGGAAAATGGTCGGGCCAGCCAACGCGGAGCCAGCGTATCCCCCGTGAGATTTCATTTAAATGCAGATGACCCCGCGTAAGTGGCGCGGCGTCACTCGACTTTAATATCGATGGATATCATTAGTTCACCCACGCCGCTGCCGCCGCCGTTCTTCCTTCCTTCCTTCCTTCCTTCCTTCCTGCAATGGATCTGCGTTATCTCGCTCCTCGAGTTGACTTTATATACGCGGGGATATTGCGGACACGTCTATGACCCGTTTCAGGGAAACTGCTACGAGAATCTACGCCGCTTCCCGGACGAAAGAATCGAGCGGGCATTACTTTCATCGCGTTGCACCGCGGCTACGTCGCGAATAGCAAGGATCTACGGCCACTAAGTAACGCCGTGGAAAATGCGTCGCCGTTAAGAAGACACCTGGTAAGTATGACCGCGCCATTACTTTCGTAATGATAGCGTCGGTTTTGCAGCTCCATAAATGAACTTTCAAATTGGAATCTTAACGTCGCCTTAGTTAATTCAAGAGGGTAAGTTTGGTTACATGTAAAAAGTCACGTAGATCGCAATTTGCGCGATTCATTTTGTACACAAAGTCGAAAAGAAAGCTAAGTATACGCTTAACGTATATATGCCTCACGAATTGTTATTAATAATTACAGCGTTAAATCGTGATCGCGATAAGAATTCATTTCATCGTTCCTTTAATCGACCGTCAGCTTTACAGACCCTGAGATCTCGATGATCGTTGAATTCCCTTAAACGCACTAAATCGCGAGCGGCAATGTCAGGGCCACAATGACGAAACGTAAACGCGTCTTTTAACGCCTCTCGAAGAGACACAATGGCCGTCGTTGCCGGTCGATTGACCGCACTCAGCGAGGACCGGAACGTTTTACCGACTGTCGCCATCGAGGTGACGACGACAGCGTCGTCAACGGCCAGACGGGGGACGGTCCGAGGGGATGACGACGGGGTTATATGCCGGTTAAGGGGATGCTTTCGAGTCCTCAGCCTCTCCGGTGCGCCCGTAGAAAGACACAATAGTTTTAGCTTCGACAATCGGTTGATTGGGAAGAATTACGAGACGATTGTTCGGCACGGTGCCTCCGCTGAGTGAAGTGGATGTGCCTGGAAGCGGAAGAGAGCGCAAACCAGGCGTAGGAGGGTGCTAACGAGAGCCGGGAACGTCCTGTCCTCTATCCGGCTGGCTCGAGTCAGTCGCCAGCTCAGCGTTACTCGCCGTCCTGGACTAACGTCATTTAATGCGAGCTCTTCTGCAAATCTATAACTCGCTGCTTTATTTTCTCGTGTCGCTGCGGATACCATTGTGCGCGACTCGGGCCGCGACTTACGTGCCCGCGGCAATGCACTTTGAATACCCGACGCTACGCACGGGATAACATTACTAACAAAGCCAGGAAATAAGAATAGGGTGACGGATAAGAACAAAATCCGAGCGAGGACATTTCTTTCCGCAGCAGAAAAATTGCTGTACTCCGATATCGCACAGTTAAAAAACTCTTTAGATAAAGATGTCTGTGAAATTTTCGTAAAAACGTACATTGCTAATTTTCTCACTGAACACGAGATATGAAGTATCCGTTCGCGTTGTCTATACGAACAAATTTTGGCTTAACAACTGCCGAGATGAAAAGGAAAAAGTCAATATTTGGCGCGTTGAGCATCACCGACGGACCGAAGGGCGGCGAAATTATCTCATCCTTTCGCTGGGAACACGTGCCTATTTCGCTTTTATTACGTGACGTGCCTCGCGAAACCGTCGTTGTCTTCGGGCGAGATGTATTACCGGGAGGCGACGGATTTTGTGTTTGGCGTTCCTCGCAGAGCTAAGACTGAGAACGACCCGGTTAGCATTAGGGATCTCCATAACTTAACACGGCCGGACAATACGGACAATCAGGCTCCTTTACGCTACGCTGGTCACCGGGTCCGACTGGTTGGCCCCGGGATCCGATTCGATGGGACGAGGTGCGGTCAAGACGTGATCCGCAGCCGAAAGAGGCTGCGACAGTCTCCAGCCGTCTTTCGCCGAGCGTTACGGAAACCTAGATTAGTCATGGTAGGTGAGGGCAAAGGCGTGGAGGGGGTGTGGTGGGATTCGAACTAAATCACGAGATCGAATGGTTCGACGGACAGCGGGTGTCGTTGACCCGAGAGGTCAAAAATCTCGGAGTTTAGCAAACCGGATTGGAGTTGGTCGACTGTGGTCGAATTCTAAGCACGCTCCGTCACCTGAAGTGAATTGCACTTACTTGGTGCTTCGTTACGGCGATCCGAGTAAACTGCGACCGGCTTGAAACATACGTTTGCTACGCGTTAAACGGAGTTGCGCAGTTTTAATTGCAAATGAGGGCAAAGTCCTAAGAACTCTGCCTCTCGCGAGAATAACCAAACAGCCGTAGAAGAGTATTTTTTACGAAAGACGTAAAAGGTGTAAAAGGGACTTCTACCTTGACGTTAATTTTAATAAACTGCAGTACGAAAGTGGATAAGAGAAATAAGTATTTTTTTTATAGAAACAGATAATAGGTAAATAGTTATTTTCTGAAAGAGAGTTCGCGACAATGGATTACACTTCGCTGAAATATGTAAAAAAGAAAGAAAGGAAGAAAAAGTTGAATAGCGTGGCCTCGGCGACTTTGTTCACGGCGACGTTATTGTTAACCCTTCTCCGGGAGAAGCGCGTCTTGAACGCTTAAAAGAGCGATGCGACGTGTAAACGTTAATTATCGCGCCGTACACGCGACGCAAGGGACGAGCAATAATTATTTTCGCAGGGCGCCGCGATTAATTCAGGTGGTTGCGGCGAGGGCGAGGGGTTGGCCGTGGACAAGCTTAGCACGCCGCACACCCTCTGTCCCTCTTTCTCCCCATACATAAAAGCGAAACGCGGCCTCGAGCACTCAGCTTAAATATTACGTAGCACCTAGCTCGCGGTATGTACCTCACTTATGCTACCTAAATTAATATCTGTTCGCGTCGCCAGATGACTACGTCGACTTCTTGAATATGCTTTCAACACGCCCAGCATTAAATTATGTTGCACGCCAGGCGAATGATCATATAGCGTATAATGGCCTCAGAATAGATATTCGATTGTGGGGAAATCCCTGGGAAACAACAAAGGGATAAATCGCTGTGCGATTGTCTGTGCAGCGGACTTTCTTTGAACATAATCATTTATTATTTGTTTCTGTAAAAAATGCTTATTTTAACTATTTTTCTTATTCTAGCTCCTTTCATACTCCTCTTTTCCTTCCTCTCCGCCTTTTATTAAAATAAACTTACAAGGGAACACTCTCAAGTGTAAATCGCAAAATAATGCGAAACCTATACAGATCTGTTGTTTGGGTAACCAAAAAGTGAAATTCACCATTTATAAGCCCAACCTTTGCGATATAAGCACAAAAAAATCATATATATATATCGGAATTTTACGGATCATTACCTGTGTATTATTTTGTCAGTTCTTGCTTTTCTAGTAAAATGTTTATGTTT
>NJRQ01000033.1:738850-750069 GCA_003063805.1 Aphaenogaster ashmeadi | reverse complement strand
ATCAGTAATTTAAGTACTCAAAATAAGTAATTAATCACTAACTCACTAGTGATACATTTCTATAAGGGTAAGTAAATATTTTTTATACATAATTATACATATTATAACTATTGCTATAATTAATCTCTCGTATTTAAGATTAAAATTCTCTACTTATCTAAATATACGTAATAAAACACAGAAAAATGTGTGACGCAC
Source organism: Aphaenogaster ashmeadi (assembly GCA_003063805.1). Taxonomy (NCBI): domain Eukaryota; kingdom Metazoa; phylum Arthropoda; class Insecta; order Hymenoptera; family Formicidae; genus Aphaenogaster; species Aphaenogaster ashmeadi. The sequence continues at coordinate 749,871 of NJRQ01000033.1, read as the reverse complement.
GAGAGATCGCCCTAAATTTTCAACAACAGCCCGCGAAGGGGACGAAGAAATCAGCTCGCCAGTAAATTGCCGCACTACGATCTTTGAAGCTTGTACGCCGATTGGTCAGAAATGATTACTCGTGATTTAAGGAGCTCTTTGGCACCGATCCCTCGCATTGCTCGACCAGCTACATCTATCTTATTCTCGGATGGCCTGGTCTATTTTATCTACGAGGAACAGCAGCCAACGACGCGCCTAAGGCGCAGTTTATTTCCTCGTCCTTTTCCATTTACTTCCTTGCATCCGCATGTTTCGATGCACAATATGTTCGAGGTTAAAACAAAATATTCGCAAATACTTCGTTGCAAAATTAATGTACAATAAATTAAATTTATTGACAACCAGCAATAAATGTTCTTTCTAATTTACGTCGAAATTTCGTCGGCTGAAAAATGCATTTGACAAGTGTGCGAGGTACTGTATTCGGTTATGCCGCGTTTGGGGCTAAGGGAAAATACTTATTACTGTCAAACACAATTTTGCATATATATCGAAAAAATCAGATCTTTAGCGTCTTGGTTTTCCGACTTGACGAATGTTCGAAAAATTTCTGGCGGGACGCGATGAAATACAGGGAAACATTATCATAGCATCCGCAGTCATCATTCCGAGGCCAATCAGACGATTGACGGGTTAAGTGCGACCAAATACCTAAGCCGAAATCGCATCATTCATCTGGGTGAGGCTGAAGCAGGTAGCAGCCTCTCGAGACAAGTGGCACCATCGACATGGTAACGGCCTGGTAACTGCCTCGTAAGCCGCCTAACGGAGCACCAGCGACGGTCCTAACGGCCGATCCTCCGCGTGCTGGTTAGACTTAGTGCAATGGCCTCTTCATCAGACATCACACGCCTAAATCCTTGGATCTCGAGTGACCGTTCTTCTCTTGAACTGACCGAAACCCCGTGAAAATTCACGAGGATCATACGGGCTCGCATTGACGCGATCCTGAGCTCAACGTCCTCGATCAGCACGGGACAAACGATCGATCTTTCGTGTCGATATACTTCCGCGAAATTGGGATATACGGCGCGCCAATTGTTCGGCCGAAACAGCGTCGCTCGCGTAGATCAATTCGTTCTAATCACCTCATTAGTTAATGATAATATCGCTGTGTGTGCATTTCGATGGACAATGTAATTTACTCTATTGAGACAATACACGATTCATCTTTCGATTTATGATCATCATCCATGATTATAATACAGACATATTGCGAGATATCGACATGAGATTGACGTTTTGAGCGTTCAGAGAACCTAAATGTAAAGGTTCACATTGTGCGTTGCTTTTTCATGCAATTAGTCTTCGAATGTCTATACTATCGATTGGAGTCTCGAACGCTGATAGGGCTTGACTTCGATGATGGTAACACTGAAGCTGATACATCTATTGATACCAATGGTTCTTGGATCGGTCGGGATTACCGACGCGTTTCCCGGGTAATGCTGTTTCCTTGTTTCTCTTCCGCCTCGCTGAAGGGTGTATTGTGGTCGGGGCTATCCCATTACCAGGCCACTGTTTGATGCTGGTGGGAGAAGGATGGACAGAGGTGAATGGATCACTTGCGATTACTGCGTCGATTAATTTGCATTTCTATCTCAAGTGTTCATCACGCGCTCCTAACGATCGTCATTGCGTCAGATGTTTGTTAGATTCTACTGGTTAGTAATTGTTCTTCCAGTTACACGTATATTGATTAATTAAGACTCTCGTTAATGATGTATGTATGTTAATATTCGCACAATAACTTCTACAATAATTACTGCTTTTTTTTACTCTAACAAATTTGCCTCTTTTCTTATTGCTTATTGAAAGTAAACAAAATATATTTGCTGCCACTCAAAATGTAATAAATATTTCGAAGGATGCAGACGCAATCTTCGATTCAGGCACAAAAATGATCGAAAAACTGTATTTTCATATACTTAGTTATTTTCGTGAGCTTTTTCTACAAAAAATTTCGCTCGAGTAATCACGAACGAATGTCGATCCCGACTGTTAAATTGATATTCCATGAATCGATGTCAGGCACACTCGATACTGCCTGAACAGGCCTGTTTCATGTTGGATCCAAGAATCGCAAGGGGTCGTCCTGCCAGCGAGGGGTACGTTCCTCCATTGAACGCGTACAAACTGGCCGCTCTTTTGTCGAGGACAATGCCGGGAGCTTACGTTCGTTCAATATTTTCCGTCAACAGGCTGCACGCGCTCATCTCGTTATAAAGTCTGTTTGATCGACAAACATCGCGAACCTCGATGCATGTGGCCTAAATAGTGCAACCGACGTGCATATATACACACAGCACGGACAATTGCTGCGCTTACGTGAGAAATATTCATCTCTTAAAAATATTTTTGTAATACTTGGATGCAACGCTTCGTTTAATTCAATTAAAAATGTCCTCATTTGTTTTGCACGTATAATATTTTGATAACATTTGTTTATTGCGAATTATTTTCGAAATTCTTATTGTTTGGAAATCTGTAATGTTACACAAATATCTGTAATAAAAATAATAAATAAAAAAGAGATTAGAAATAGTTATTTATACAATTAGGATGAATAGTTGATTTAAACTGACATAAAGCAAGCGCGAGTTATCGCAGAGAAAAAAATGAAGGTATTGACATCGAAATTCATTGCTGGGATGGGACAAAAGAGCCTCGTGATCTATTGTCATGATGTAACTTTGGATCTATTCACATGATGTAACTTTTGGATATTATCAAGATCGTAAGTAATCTTGACACAGTCTGCCTGCATCTGTGCCCAATATTCCGGCGCCTATCTTGGAGTCATCCTCCCATCGCCACCCTCGTACTGTCTGGTGTACGACAACTCACCTAACGTTGAGAGAACCAATGACAAACGTTGCCATCTAAACAAAGGGCCTCGTGGCATACGCGCACCAGGCACGCAATTTCCGCGCGGCATGTAAATCGTGCGAAATGAATTTCTGCCAATCACGCACGTGCGCCAGCCGCGCACGATCACGGAAGATGATCCTACGCTGTGAAGCGTATTTCCGAAAAAAATGCATACACCCACCTAACGAAGCCTATAAAGCGATGAAAAAAAAATATAGATATATGTATAGAGGAAAAAAGAACTGTGTTATTGAAACGAAATTACATTGTTTATCGGTAGACATATTTTTCCTTATCGTATTTTTTGAATCATAATTGTTAAAACATTTGTTAAAACATGTGTTGATTACGGCGATATTCTTCTTGCTATAACTACAACGGAGGATTATTTAATTAATCTAGCCCAAGTTTTAAATATGTTGCAATGTTTTCGTTAGATTTAACGACTGTAATATATGCATTATTTATTGCATTGTTTTTCCAAATAATTGCGAAATGGAATTGCATTCTGTAATTGAAAATTTGATTGGCAATAAAGCTTCAAATGTAGACGTGAAATTAATATTGATCCGTGATCCGTACAAAGATTAAATTTATCCCAGAAATCAAAGAAATGAGATATTTCGTGCCCATCCGCTTTTTGTTATATGATATACTTGTTACATGGTATATATGTATATAATATTAGTTTTAATAATATAATAATTTTAATAACTAATTCTTAATTTTCCCGATTGTGTGCAAATTCAAATATTCATATATATTGAAAATATTACACTCATTTTTTTTATATAAAATTTAAAAAAAAGAAAAATAATTCAACGCATTAAATATTTACAAAGATTTTTTCCTTTTTGCGTCTAATATAATAAAATAAATTCTTTGTACTTTCTAATTGTTCATAATTCAAAAACTGATACAGCATTTCAAATTGTTTTTGTTAAACGTTTTTCCGAGTTGTTAGAAAAACATAGATAAAAATAAAAACGGATAAACTTAGTACTTCGTAATAATTTCGGTGAACTCTCTCCTATCTTTCTATAACAAAGTTCCTCAGTTTTTATGAAAGACGTTTTATTCGAGATGGCAACCCAGAGAAATTAAGCGGAAATGTCCAGCAATAACCAAAGATCGTTAAAATCTCTGCCTTCCATGCATTCATCTGTCAAATTGTCGACACTAGATTCGCATACGCGGCTGCCCGATGGCTCATACGCCTCTCCTCGATACCTCCATTCAGATGATTGATGCTCGCCATCATTTGGTAGACGCGACGATATAAATCAAAAGACGCCCTTACACAAGGTGCAAAAACCCTTTTCTTCCCATTTCTTCTTCTTCCCTGTCCCGTCGCTCTCTTTCGTGTAAGGTGCCGCCAGGCGTTATCAAATTGGCCGACAACAGGGAGAAAGACGGGATTAAATACCAAACGAGCGACGGGTTTCGATTGTTGGGGTATGACGCGAGTGGTGTGAGTTGACGAGGGTGCCGGAGAGAGAGAGAGGTGGTTATATTACCGTATAACCTCCCTGGAAGCATGTAGGGCTCGGATCCGCCTTGTATTCCCTTCCGTAATACGTCCCGTGATAGTCATTGTCGACGTATTATCCGATTACAGGCGGAAAAAGAGCGCGATGCCTCGTTAATACCCCGATTTAATAACGGTGAAAGTAATTTCAGTTTTTTTTTGCAATTACGTGAACGTGGAGAGAAAGCATCTTAATTCCTATTCACAAGTCATATTAAATTAAATGCAAATACTACCATATCATATATTTTCTTTTATATACAGAGTAAGACAATAATTATTATCGCTTTGAATATATCACTTTGAAACTATATGAGAGTAAGAGAAAAATTTATTTAACGGAAATTATGGTACAGGGTTTCGAAAATATTCAAGGTGGTAATAGTTATTGCCTCACTGCACAATAATAGTTTTTAAGTAATTCTCTATGTATTTTATGTTATTTTTTATGTAATTCTCTACATTCAACACTTTATTTAATTTATGCATAAACTTTAGCTATGTTTTACAGCGTACTGATAACGACACATTAATCTTATCTTTTTATATATCTAAAGAAAAACAAACTTAAAATATCTAACAAATGACTGTATTATTCTTTGTCTCTTCTTTTTAGAGCTGAACGTCATGTTTTTCTTTTCCTGTAATGCCGGAATTTGTTTGAATACGCTTGTCTGACGAACTCGTTTCCGCATGCAAACATGTGACAATTTTCATATCAGCGACACATGTCCAAAAGAATGCGGAACGTGATGCTTTATGAAATCATTAATTATTCTCATTATATACGAAATGTCGACAGTATGTAGACTTGCTACACAAATAACAAAACAGGCGCGCACCATTATTCATTGTCAATACAAATAGATTGTTATTCAGCAGTGCGGTATAAATGTCGCTACTGCACTGTAAGCATTAACAGTGCAAGCATTGGAAGCATAAGATTGCAACATGAGACTAACAGTGGTGTGTTTGATCTTGACGGTCATGGTGTGTGCCATGATCCAGGAAGCCGTAAGTCTTAACTTGAACGTGATCGTTTATAAATGAATTTCTGGAGAATAACTATATGCTATTTTGTGCGAAGGAACCATTTTTCTGGGGAAGGCGGCGCTACAACAGTCGCGGTTGTCGTAGGAGAACCACAACGACAACCACAACGACGACGCAGGCACCATCACCATCACCAGCATCTGGTAGAAAAAGACGTGAGATAATGGACGCATCTCCATTTTTAATGCCATTAAAAGCATAACAAATACGACAACTACCGCAGTGGGAATGACGAAATGTTAAGATTTCACTAGAAAATGTTATAACTATTATAATGTTGCACAATTTAGTAGATAAACTGTGTCACTTGAAGTAGTATCTGCAATAAATAGCAATAAAAATATATGAAATGCTTAAATATAGATAAACATAATTTCTCAAACTTTTCGAAAGAAAACTAGTTGCGAATGTCCAGTACAATATTCGGTAATTAGAAAACTTCGGACGGATTTGATATATTTATACAAACTTTCTCGTGACGTGTGTATAGGTAATATTAAAATACATATTACGTACAACAGTACGTGTATTCAGATCTAATCGGTACACAACTCGGCTTTGCGGATATTTTTCTAACACGTACTGTATTATTTTCAACATTAAAAACCGCACGTATCATCGTGATTACTTCATATATATATTGCTAATTAAAAAAAGTGTTATTACAATTGACATGACACGTATGTGCGGCGCGTATACGCGAATATGAAAAGAACTTCGTCGCTTTTCTTTATCGTGCCCGCGGGTTCTTCGTCGAAAATGCTGGATTTGCGACGATGACGTCCTCGAAATGTAGCGAAAATCGGTACAAGATATGCCGGGAAAGCGGCAAGGAAAAAAAGTCGCTCGAGCGCGCATCTCTACTCCGTTGGCGGTTTCGCTAGGCTAGAAATTTATTTTCCCACGAAATGTCGTCACAGGGGGCTGCTGCGCCTCCAGCTGCTGGATGCGATATTCCACGTCGCGTTATGCACATACGAATATTTCCATACATAAATTTCATAGAGGTGAAAGTAGATGCCTGTCTGGTTGAGTGTTGCCGACGATCATAACGACGCTTGGAAATGTTAACAGAAGACTACTCGGATTACCGACATATTTCGCGTGGCACATTACTCTATTTGTGTAATAATATTTCAGGTAAATATAGATGCGTCGGGCACAAGATCTCCATTTTCATCATCGTATTAAAACAGAAGCATCGCGGCGTTACGAGTATCGCGATGGTCTCGCTGAAAACTGAAAACGCTTTTATAACGCTTTTTAAATCAGCGCGATTCCATTTTTTCCCCATTTTTTTAACAAGCTCAGTGCTTAAAAGCGTGAAAAAAAGTTTTAATACGGCAAAAGCCGACAGCGCTGGTCACGTCAGCTCGGTGGCGTAACCTAATTTTCAGCGATTAAATGCAACGAGCGCGATAATGCTTGTAAATTGAGCGAATTATGCCACCGGTGCTGGCGCCCGACGTAGCCTCGTCTGATTAACATGCACGTTACGCCGGATAATGCCGTTCGACCTGACATTTGCATTGGTACGCGTCGAACGGCCTGAGATTTTAGCACATGGGCCCACTTGAACGGATAGAGTCATGTAAACTGCTCGGCGCTCGCAATGATTACATTGACCCCTAATGCAAAATGGATAAGACGATCCCTTTAGCTTCAACGGACTTATTATTTGTACTTTCCCGCGCGAAAATAAACGATATCGTCGAAGGATCGTTTTGGAGAGAAATCGAACATTTATTTATTGCGAACGTTTGCGTGGTGGTTTCCATCCGTCTGACGTTACGCGCGCGGAATCTTTGAAGGAGCGATGGAAGTAGCAGCGGAAACATTTTTTGACGTCGACAGATTGTTAGTTCACGTGTTCAAGCAGTCGTTCTGTTACCAATTTCCTGCGCGTTACCGGCTATAGAGACCCCCGGCCAGGTGAAATCGTGGCTACCTTCTGCAACGAGAAAAGAAACCAACTCCCACCTAAGCAACGTAGAAACTTCTGCTCGCGACAGCTACAGCTTTTCGTTCTTCCGCTTCATTCAGCCCGTGTTCCCCAGTCTCCCCCCCCTTCTCTCACTCTCTCTCTCTCTCTCTCTCTCTCTCGTCAACCAGCGCTATACCTAGGATTTACCATCCGTGTGCGACGTTTTCACTGTTGCGTATCGAATGCAGAGAGCCGGCAGCATCGCACCCAACCCCTTCGTTTTGGCCCACGAGTGCGAATCCTCGAAATGCGTGGGACGGAAAGGAGAGGGGGTTGGGGTAGGGAGGCGGTGGAGGCAGGTTGGGAAGCACCGATTCGAGAAGACGAGGGAGGGATGGTGGCTCGGATCGCAGAGGTCGGACACCACGTAAATTGCATACCCGATTGCGGTCTACTGAAGAGTAGCGCCCTCCACCCCGGCCGTTCCCCCCGTTGTCCCTCTTCAACCCCGATGCCCTGCGACCCCAAACTGGATCTAACAAGCCAGCGACCGCAGGCTAGGTTCAGCCTGCAACAGGGTCGCCACCTCTGGGGACCGCCGGCGGCTACAGCCGGTGAACTGTCCCTTGTGTCCTGACTACAAACCCCCTCGGTGAAAATCTTCGTGCCATCCGCCCACTCGTCCTAACAAGCCCGCTTATGTCCACTCGTAAACCGCCACGATGCACGCAAGAAACGTCGCGTTTTCCTCCGCGACATACAGTGCCAACCTCCGAATCGGGGATCGATAAAGGATAACGAGGCCAAGTCGAGCGAAAATCTTGTATCTGAATTACGAATGTATAATATTAATAAGTCGCTGTTACGATGTAATTGCGACTACGACTGTCGCGACGATATAATTGCGGCAAGTCTTTGTTACGAGAATATAACCGTGTCGCGTAATGATGTCACTGCATTAGACAGAACGCGGCACCACCCGCTGATTTGAAGAATACGACCCGCGTTCTAACTAGGCACGGAATAAAAGACATTCGTCACATAATAGGCATCGCACGTCGAACACAAATGGTATCCTCAAGCCATGAAGTTAAATAAACTCGAGCAATTACCGCACGAAAACTCTTAATTGCTGCGAACAAGTCTTTGTTAGTGTCGGTTGAGAAGTCTTTTATTTTCGCTCATTATTATTAAAATTGTCAACGTCATGAAATCTCGCTACCGATTTTCTTTATGCCTTGTGCTAGCTATTTTATAGTGTTGAGGATAAATATTTTTAAAATATTTTTACAAATATTTAAAAATGCATAAATATTTATCAGTTTATAAATATTTTTAGAATACTCAAGAACGAGCTTTGCACTTTTGCAGCTTTCGAAAAGTTTTCCACGACTTGATTCGTTAATATGTATTCTATCGCGACATATCAAGTGAGAATGGCCGAGTGGTATTGCAAACTTTAAATGACACCGTTAATGCAAAGCGGTAGGCTTCTCTCAATGATTTTTTGAATAGCTCTTGGCACGTTAGAACGGATGTTGTAGCCGCAACTTCGGTACGCAATAGAAAAGGAAGTGAAAGCCTGAATAAAGCATGGCACCATTTCGCGAAAGCCGTCGCGAACTTTTGATGGGGACGTTAGAAAACTTTTGACGATTGTACGGTCCGGATCTGCTCAGGAAGTATTCCATCGAATAAAGCCAATAATACAAAATCAAACTACGCTACTATACCTAATCAAAATGAATCCAGACGGATATCAGTATTCGTCTTATCAGTATTAGAGACGTAACGAACAAACTCTCTTTCCGCGGATAAATACATTTCGTCCTAAGCCTCCAGCCGTGGCAATCGCAGACATCTATCCAGATGAAACACTGGTAACCAACGTGAGATAGTCATCTACTGCGGTACTTTGCGCGCGGGGTGACTGTGAGTTTCGGATATCGAAGAAGGAGACACTGAAGATGGAAGTCGAGGAGAAAGAGAAGGAGGAGGAAGTGAGAGTTTGTGCTTGGAGGTAAGAGGCTGAAGAGCCCATCTGGCTTCCAATCAGAGCGTTGCCACCAGCACATGTGTTCACGGCACGTTGGAGGTGGCGGCTCAATCAACGAGGGTGCATCCCTCTCCGACCTCCTTCGTCACCCCTCACTCTGGCAACTTTATATCACATAATCGAGCCTTGAAGCCGCCGCTCCATACCTCGTTTACCCCTACCGCCGTCCTTCTGGCTCGCCTCTCCTCGCCCCTATCGTTCTTTCTCCATTTCTTTCGACAGGGCCCCATCCTTTCGTCCTTCAGACCAGCAGCTCTCGGCTCTTCGGCTCTCCGCCCGCCGCGCCGTCTCCTCACGCCTCTGCGTTTACGAGCTTTCATCCTTCTTTCCTTCCGTCGATCCTTCGCCTTCGCCGCCCTTCGTCGGCCTCGGATCCGAGCGACTCTAACGCGCATCAACGACGGTACCTAACGGCGCTAACGGTGGGATAAGTAATTGCACGCGTCGCGCGAGGGAAATGCATCGCCGGTTACGAGAGAAACGGCGTGGTAACGGTGAAAAGTAATCACCTGCCGAGGAGGCCCGGGTACAGCTACCTGCATCGGCGGGAAACACGACGGGGAGCCGGAGCGACTACTATCGACCGGAAGGATCCGGTCGGCGATTAGCTCCTCGAACGAGCTACGGCGAGGACTATAAATTGTAATAGAGGGAGTCTACTACGCGTGATCTTACGTAATTATTGCGCCCACCTCGCGTACGCGGTGTTTACATCCTCTTTCGTTTCTTTCGCGCCTCGCTCGTTTTCGGCCTGTACAGAACTTGCGGGCTCTTGTTAACGAAACGAGATACTAGAAGAGGAAAATACGAGATAATAGTTCAGACCAATGTATAGTTTTTCTTCTTTCTTTAATGGGTTTAGGGCCTATTCTCTAATGGGTAAGTATAAAAGAGTCTTTGGTCAGCGAGGATTTCTGCGAGTCTATTTCTTACAAACTAATGGCATAAAGAAAATCTAATTACACATATCTACTCTTTTAAAGTCAGCAGACGTGAAGCAGGTACTACTAATTTATATAACTTGTTTCAAGAATTAGGGGGTTAATCTAAAAGTTACGCTATTTCTTTAATAGACCTCAGAAAGCAGAGGTATTTTTATTTAAAACGTTCGAACTCGTGCGATCTATCCAGAATATCGTATATGTAGAATGTGAATTTTTTACGTTTTTTTTGCAAAATCCGTATGCGATGCATAACATCTGCGCTGCGCTATTCAATAGCATGGAAGAGACGAATTTATGCGTAATATTTCTGAGGCAGTTTGACTTGGACGTCCTTTTCGAAGCACCTTTTAAGTAAATTGGGTCCTTTCCAGGGTTAGAAAACTCTTATGGGAGAATTTTGACTAGTATTTTAACGCCATCTAGATGAACCCCAAGAAATGTGAACTACTATGACAAAAATTCAATATGGCGATAATCCAACATAGTGTCCGTTATAACCCTTGATTTTTAAAGGTTATAGCCAGCAGGTACATAATGATATATGAAATTACTGATTGCTACAAAAGCATTGGTAAGTTTTTAGAAAATTATTAAACATGAATA
>NJRQ01000033.1:706296-738715 GCA_003063805.1 Aphaenogaster ashmeadi | reverse complement strand
GGTTCATCTTCTAGATGGCGTTAAAATACTAGTCAAAATTCTCCCATAAGAGTTTTCTAAGCCTGGTCCTTTCTTTTCTCATGCAGATACGCGATGCTGTTTTGACTGGATTTGATTTAAACGAGTCCACTCGTGCCACGTTAATTTGCTCACGTCTGTGCTAACGCATAACAATTCTATTTAAAATGCAGCACGTGAACATATTAACTCTTTTATCGTTAACACTCATAAATTAATCATTATTTTCCGTACTTTTCTAAACTCGCTTTAAAATATAACACAATAAATTTTCCTTATTTTGTTTCAGTATTTTTAAAATATTACATATAATACAAAAAGTTTTATTGTTATCTCCTATTTGTTATATAACTAGCAAAATAAAAAACTAATTTTATAAATTTTATAAATATCTTTTGCATATATGAGAGAATCTATTGTATTTCTAAATAAAAATAATACAAAGGATTTCAATGGCTTTGATGGATATTACTACGCGTTATAATCTCAGTGAAAAATTTTGTACGACAAAATACGACGAAAAAGTACAAACAATATTGTCACTTACCGATTCCCAATCGACGAAATCACGCCGGTGATCCTACGTTAGAGATTAGAGTTTTAGTATTCTAATTAATTCACGCCTCTCATACTTGAGATATCTTCGTTGTTACGGCATCCCATGGAAATGCAAATGATACGGGGGTCGCGTGTTTACCTTTGTAATATTCTATCAGACCACCGCGTCGCGTTGGTTTGCGTTAAGTATGGTCAAAAGGCGTTACTTCTCGAATGCGTACTCGGAAAGAAGACAACAATGGTAGGGAGAAACGCACGATTCCTCGTTCTGCTGCTTACAATACAAAGAGAGAAAAGTGATGCGCGCCGTTCGGGATCAACGGCTTCCGCTGTGCGTGAAGCGGGTCACTTTGTTTGGCCGATAACGATCTTGAACGTGGCATGATTATTCGTCGCTTTGTGGCGTCCCGTGACAGAAGAAACACTCGAGTATATAACGTGCTTCGACTATCGTAACTTGTTTTATTTCCCACTCGACATAGGTGGCCAACCCTATTCCTCTCGCACGTCAGTGACTGAAAACGGCTGTTTATTCGCTTATTTCATTCATATGGTTCCCGGAAAAATATAAAAAGAATTACTGATCCCTCGCTGGATAGGATTACTAATTTGGTATATTATAAGATTAAATCCCGCCATTGTAAATACAAAAAACATTTCTTTTTTCTATTCTAAGAGCAATATTTAACTGATTTAAGTACAGTCTGCGAGCAGTGATCTTAATACGCAAAAAATAAGTTAATTGCGGACGTCCTCGTAAACACGTGAAATCTATATATATCGCTGTCACTGATTATGCCCAATAAATCGGGATGTAAGAAACTCTCTTGGTACTCTACTACTGCCCGGCAATAAATCTCGCGGTCTGTCGCAAAAATCGCTTTATCTTCCCCGGTGCGGGCTCTCGCGTCGAATTAAGTGGATGCAGTTTGTTTGCTCGTGTCGCCGGTATTTCAGGGATGGTGCAAGGTACGAAGTGGTGAGGGGGGGTGGAAGGGGGCAGTTGAAAGGCCGGCCGACGGCGGCCGGGTGGTGGACGGTAGGGGTGCACTGTGCATGGGCTCGCGAGATACGAGAAATAATGGCAGCACGTATACGCACGCCGCTTGTACACACGAGGCCACATTCGCCGAGAGAAACTGACCGCTGAACAGTTTCAATGGGGCCTGGTCACCACTCCGGCGGTAATAGCCCCGACAATAATCATTTATTGTTCCTCAATGGCGTCGACGCGGTGGTAGAGACGCCGGCTCGCTGGATAGGAAGGATTAAAGAGACTAACAATTCTGCGCCGGCAAGCAATCTCGGTCTTATGATTTTCTCGATGTCATATGTGTAACCAAATGTTCCTGCTATATTGAAATCAACTGCAGATATTTCGCAGGTACACTTTCGACAGTGCTGTCGCGCAATTAATGATAATTGTGGAATTACTTTTTTCCTGATAGTTTAAATATTTCCACTTTTTAACTTCGACACATTAAATCTTGTGTACATTTTAGAGTTTTGAATTAACCAAGTACGTATAAGTCTGAAGAATGATGACTATATTTCGTGGAAGAAAATATCTGCTTAAAAAATATTGCAGTTATGAGTTTGATTTATGATGTGTAACGAAGCGAGTTGTAGATTAGGAAGGTGTCAAGTTCAAGTCGAAGGAAATGTTATACTTTTATCTATCGCATAAGGTATCGCGTCGTAGATCGAATTCCACGGCCGCTCATAGAATCAGTCCGAGATAATCTTAACCCCTTCACTTAATATTCTTATCGTATAGAAAGCGACCTACCGTATCGAGTTTCTTGAGATAGCAGCTTACCACCTTGATCTGTGTATTGTATTTCCTTTAATAAATACACGGAAAGAACGGTTTTGCTGAAATATTAAAAAATTTGGCCAGATACAGATCTGAAAAATAATTTTGTTGGATCATCAAAATAATTATGTAGGACGCCTAAAATAGTTGCTAGAATATCAAAACTTTTTGCAGCATTATCATTATGTTGGAGTGTCCTACATAATTATTTTGATGATCCAACAAAATTATTTTTCAGATCTGTATCTGGCCAAATTTTTTAATATTTCAGCAAAACCGTTCTTTCCGTGTAGTCTCTCTATTGAATGACTGTTACGTCGAATATATTCGTAAACTCAAGAGACACGAAAAGTAAAAGGCCCACAATACATCTTGTTAACATAGTGGAAATTGTTGTACAAAAATATTAAGTTTATCCTCGAACATCTTTTCGCGGCACGTAAAATGTCATAATAAAATATTGAAATATTAATTAAAATCGCGTATTGTAACTGCACCTATTTTTTAATTCTGACGTTGGTGTCCAAGAAACCGTGCGCAGAGGAAACGCGTTTGACGTTTGATACATTCTAAGTAATGCTAATTCGTGTTCTTGGTCCACATGTCGCTCCACGGAGTGACGGATTATTAATGCAACCAAGCAATGTGTACGTCCTAGTAGAAGCAAATCTATGTGTGTATATATACATAGGGCATGGGCAATAAACACTCGATGAGCAAACGGTGTGCGCTCGACATTTGATTGGGCGAGCTCGCGTAATGACGGGGTACTGTCATGCAAATCTTGTCAGCACCCCGGCGCTTATGGCTGTGGGCCCATTACGCCAGTAGGCATTCGCTCATCATCCTGTTTGGCAACTATAAATCGATGATTTGTGAATCCTAGAAACTTAGCGCATCTTCAAACCGACAGTTTGCCGACATTCACGTAACGTTAATGCGACACGCACCACGCACGTTATTGTATATATGCACTGGCATAAATCTTGGAATAGATCATCCGGCAAGATAAAAAATACGATTTTTTTATCTCGATCAACCGAGTCGAGCTTCTCGCTACCAACAAATACAACCCTGCGATTATTACTATTGCTGGCGCAACTGCATCGCAGGGTGAAACGAATTACTACGATTAAATGAATAACAATGGCTATTTCGATTCACGGTCGAGCGGCTGTCGACGATTCGATGCTTTTGTACCGCGCCGCGCATCGATTCGCTCTTTTTCATCTATTCCCTGTGCGCGCGCGGATCGACAAAACCCACCAGCCACCTAAAATGCCGAACCATGTGGTGACCATGGCCGATGTTCAAAGTAGAGGATGGTAACGCGTTTATAATCTTTTTTTCCCTAGCACACGCATAGGCGCAGATACAAATATGTGCACTCCGCCACCGCAGTCAGATAGAATTTATATTTGGCTCGGCGCTTTATCGTTGATTTATCGCGGGAGTTTTCCACATTTCCCTGCACCTCGCGCAACTATTTTTCCACCTGCACCTATTTTGGGAGGGAGGAAAAAATGGCGACGAGTTATCGCCGCACGTGCACGCGGTCACCGGTAGTTTCCGATATGTCACGAACAATAATGCGGCTCAAATGCCGCGGAGCTGCAACAAAAATAACAGCTGTCTCTTATACACATCTAGATGTGTATAAGAGACAGACCCGCGCGTATGTACACAGAGAGAATTTTCTCTTAAAATTTACCCTGAAAATCATGGTAGTCATGGGACAACATGGTATTTCGAAGATTTTTATGCAATTTTCTCTGATTAATATCTACCACAATAAAAAATATTAATATCTACCACAATAAAATATAAAATGTATTAGATTAATTTTACTAAAATACATAGTAAAATTTCCATAATTTTAAAATATGTTAAAATCTTATGATTCTTTATTGTTTTAAATTGAATAGATGCCAAGTAGTGCTAAACATGTAAAATATCTTGTATAAATTTTACAATACAGCATAATATTTTCAATCTGACTTAGTCGCTCATGATAATTTTACCATGCAGCATGGTAATTTATTGGCTAAGTCCGATGATTCTCGGTTTTTTTCGTGTCGGGTGTTACAATCTGCTTGGTAAGTTTTATTATGTTGTTTATAAAATGTTTTCTTCCATATTTCAGAAATTCCTTCCGTTACCAATAATATTTGACAGGTTGCCAAGTTGTTCCAAGCTTATTACCAAACATAGTAAAATTTGTAGTGAATTTTGCGGCAAAATATAACGAAAAATTCTCTCCGTGTACGTTTTATCATAAATACGCGCTGAGACGAATTACGTTGAGCGACGATTCGACAGCTGCATGGAATCGCGCGGTTGTTTCAAATCGATAAATATTTTATGTTACTTTAAGGGACGTATTTCGGAATAGTCACGTTTTTTGGCTACTATAATGAAGAGAGACCAAAAAATGCGATTTAATGTGTAGAATACGTCATAAAAATAGCCCGCTATTATATCAAGTTTTAGCGATAAACTCAATTTCAGGTGATGTCGCAAAACAACAATACTTTCTTTTCTTTCGATATGTATCCAGTAAAATCGTTTCACAGTTGTTTTTTCTTCAGAGCTCGACGCTCAAATCTTTGATTAGAATATACGTATTTCGCGGAACGTAGGTGAGTTTATTGCTACCAGCGCCCATGCGTATCCGGAATAACAGGATCATGAGCTTATAGCAGGAGCTTAAGGGGTTCGATCAATTATTGTTCGCTTCCTATCTACGTCACGCCGGGCGAAAGCATCGGCCGACCTACAACAAGCACATTCTAAACTGCATTCATGCGTATATTTTCCACAAGCAAGTCACCTCTTCAGGTTCACAGAATGGATGTTAAACTCTGTATTAACGAAGTTTCGATCGTTTTTGAAATTTTTAAAAATTAATTATGGTCCAAGAAAATAAATTGTCTCTAGCTTTACGAAAAATTATTTCGATATAATCCATCAACGTAATTTACGTAACTATAATTAAGGTGATATGTTGCCATAGTTTTAATTTAATATAATTAGCGGTTTCTAATTACGACTATTAATCGAAAATCTTTTGTTTTCTACGTATTTTTTTATATTAAGTACGAATTTGTACAGAAAACTATAAGAATCTTTCTCTATTTTTCTCTAATATAATTGGTAATGCATTTTCTTAGTATTATTATAGTAATGATTAAGTAATAAAATGAAATAATATAAATTAAATAATTTAAATTAAGTAATATAAATAAAGTAATTTAAGTAAATTAAATAATAAAAATTACTTAACTTAAATTAAGTCTTAAAAGTAAGCTGTTTGTAGATATCATTTTATTATTTCCATTCTCTTAGCCGTGTCGTTCTTCAATTTTGAGAGTAGTCTGAGTGCGATACGCTCAAACACGATATATGGTGCACTCAAACTATTACGCAAGATCGTAGGCGGTTGCGGTAATAACGCAGATTATCGTGTGTGAAACGTTCTACAGGAGAACCGGGATCGGTTAGCTGACTATATCGTCACGGCTAGGCCGCTTATCTCGGTGCTGTGGCATGCTAATCAACGGGCTACTACGCCTACTACGCTTGTGTATAGGACAAGCGGCAGTTATCTCGATTTGTCCAAATAATCCCGGAACAAATCGCCGTAGCAGCGATTAACTTCCGCTTCGTTTCTATTTCATGCAGTGTACGCCTGTCGGCGGCGCCCATTCGTTTCTGTTTCCTCCAGTCAGCGCTACAGCGGTACCCCGATAGCGCAAAACTGGCGCGTATAAATTTACTCTTAAAATGAATCACCGACTCCATCGAAATAATTCTATCCAGCAATTGATATACTCGCCCTCACTGCGCGACATAATCGAATTCACATTCACGATTCAAAATTTCAATTTCATATGTCCGCGAGACTTTGCAAACTCTATTCTGTTCTAATGGATTTCCGTGAAACATTTGCTCCAATGGATGTTGCTACTTGACAGTTCGCAATTTCGTTTTGTGATTTTCAGTTCGCGATTAAAGTGAGACAGACTGGTAAATCGTAAGTTTAGGCACGCCATTCTATCAAGCAAAATCTTCCCGAATTATCTGTTTCCGCCTCGCGCTGATTACGCGTCAATCATTTAAGAACGAGAAAGGCGACGGAAAGAAATGAAGTTGGCGCAAGTGGAGCCTAAAGACAGTGCCGCGAAAGTCCTTTACAAGAGGTTTACCGCCTGCGAGGAAGAGCGAGTCCGAGAAGCAAGAGAGAGAGAGAGAGAGAGAGAGAGAGAAAGGGCGAGAGAGAACGGGGAGATAAGGAATAATATCGTCCCACGACGAGATCCTTCCGGTAAACTCCCTGGTGGCGCACCTCCTGCTGCTTTTCTCGAAACGAAGAGAAAATTGGAAGAGACTGGAGGCGACTGGTTCCAACCGGTGGCTAGAAGAGGCGGCCGTGCAGGCGGAGATCCGCTCTCTCCCTGAAACGCGCGGCTCCTCGGGGACTCGCGAATGAAATTTCATTTCGGGAGCGCCGTAATCCCGGAATTGTTACTTGACTTCGTTCGCGGAACGAGAGCATGAAAGGGATCCTGCTGTAGATTCGCCTTGTAATCGGTGAAATGCCCCCCTCCGTCGTCTCTCTCTACTCTTCTTATACGCCACGCTACTCACTCTTCTTCCTTAACCGACACGAGACTCTCATTGTTTCCTACACCTGTTTGCAATTGGCTCAGCTCGATTCCAAAAAGATCAGTCACAGTGCCTGATAAGGTTTTAACGACATTATAATGAACAGAAGCGAATAGATGTAATTTACATAGATATTCACGCCGAGGCGTGAATCTAATAGCAAGTATCCAATATCGCGATTTGTCAGTCATGAAGAAAATGTAATGTAATCGAGTATAATATTATATTAAATGGACTGCATTGCGTTTTGAGAATTATATAGGTCACAGCAGTAAACGAAAAAATACACCGCTTACGACAGCACAAGATAATAGAACAATTTTTTATTCGACGAATTATAACAAATAACTGCAATATCGAGTACTGTCAGGATTCATTTGTACCAAAAGTTTTCAGAGTAACTTCTTTAAATTTATAGAGATTTATTTTTAATTGTTTTGAATTTGTTGCGCGTTGCGAATGGCGATTGACTGTGCTTTAAAGCTCGATTATCATCGTGGGATTTTTTCTCTTCGAACATCGGAAATTTTTGTGATGTATCGCCCGATATATATTCAGTTTACTAAATTAATAGAATTACAAAAATTGTATGAAGGGATATATAAAGTTATATAAAACCAACTTTGATTATCAGCTCACACATCTCATGATCTCATAAAACACAAATTTTATAAAGTCAATAAAGTCTTTAAGATTCAACAGCTAATAGCGTATGGATCACGGTGAGATCAACAGATGTACAGCATTAGTTAGGGAAAAATTATAGTCGGAACATTCGGAAAGTTCGGCTTTTCCTTCTCCTAATTCGCCTCCGTTAAACTGCGCTTCCTTTCTTCGTTACTACGGAACTATCCAAGCATCCGTTGTGATCTCACTGCTAACCTAATTTTCGATAAGAGATTAATCGTATAATTCAACGTCGAGTGACGTTCAGACGCCGTCGATAGCGTAAATGCGGGCCAAAATGGTATTATAGTCGGATTCGAGGGAATCGATTCCCATCGATGTGATCGCCCCGCAGCTCAGCCAGAAACGGATAGTAAGGAGCATGGAACTTTGATCGCGAATACCTCAAAGAACATCGATTAATCATTCATATCGGCAATATGTGAGATCGACACGAATTACTGAAGGCGACTTAAACCATTTATATAGATTATGTCTCGACTGGACTATTATCGGCACGAAGAGACACTGTCATAGTGTGACGTATGTATTATTATCTTTTTATATAATACCCTTGTTATATGCTTTTACGTGCATAAATATTTATAAATTGCAGGTATTCAGACAATTTGCTTTTAAAAAAGCTCTAAAAAGACGTCCTTGTTAAATCATCCGTCGGTCTGGCATGATCGTCGGTGTGAATGTAGCGGGAAGGAAGAATTGTTAGTACTCGAGGAAAAAGTGACACGCGCTTGATTGAGAGAGAGAGAGAGAGAGAGAGAGAGAGAGAGAGAGAGAGCGCAAAAGAACGAGAGAGAAATAAGGTCTGCAATTGTGGATAGAACGAAGAAGCGAAGACGAGAAGAGAGATAGTATACTCCAACGTGCGATTAGATGACTTGTCAACCTACAAGAAAATTGCGTTTTACAAACTTGTTTCGAGAAAAGAATTGGAGGGAATTGCGGACGAGGGCGGGTAAGGCTTGCAAGGCAGGCAGGTAAGGCAAAGGAGGGAAAAAAGGATGGGTGAGCCACGTGTTAGAGAGGACCAAGATGAGGACCACGAGGAGGAAAAAGTAAGAGACCCCTTCCTCGCGTTAGGGCGAAGTAGTCTGAACTGAGCTTCGAGCAATGCAAAGTCGCTACTTCTGTCGTAGCTGTAGCCCGCCCTGCTCACCCCCAGCCCGATTCCTCCGCTTCTCCCTCGTCGTCTCCACCTACTCCTTACAAAGAGAGACACAAATTGCCTTGGAACTTAGTTTCGTCGGAGATATAAAGGACTTTCCGATTACGTTACCCGTATTCCGTGATTGATCTGAGATGACGATTGCGAGAGCAACTCGACGTGACCTCTTTTCCGACACTATGCGCTTATTCTTCGTACCGTCGCCGAACAACGACTGGAATTATGCGAGAGGCGTTATTTGCAGCCTTTCAGGCCATGCAAGATATATTCTCTTCTATGTGCCGCATCGTTGGCCTGTTACGAGCAGAAAATTTATAATAGGTTCAGTCAGATTACGTTACAGTTGTCAACAATATTGTATTTTGCGTGTAACGAGGCGTGTATAGAGAATTGCTTCATGCACTTGTGTGATGTAACAAAACACTGGCGAGTTCCTAGCGCCTGGCTGGCAACGCGTTTGTTCATTAGCCAATTTCGGGGGACGAAATTACACGGCGGACTTACTATCGCCAAATGCAAGAGATCAACTGGACGCGTGTCGCACGAAAGGACCACATATGTCGGACAGTCGTTTATTTAAATAAACAATACAAACATCGGGGCACGGCTGAGATCACCGAGGTAGAAGTGATTCGGTCGAACGTAGCAAATATTCGAATCACGAGGCTCAACAATTTTGCTAAGAAGGTACTACGGCCGATCGACGGCGATTGGTCGGTCTTTCGGGACACCCCTCGAGCGCTGTTTATGTAGTTTACATACGCTGGATGAAGCGAGGCTTTGCGAACGGTGGAGATAAGCCCCGTCCGAGCGCTGCTCGGACCGTCCGCCCTTATCCCCCTTTTTTTCGCCTAATATGACGATAAAGTAAGGAAAGTCCCGCGGCACCGGAGAAAAAAAATGGATCTTACCCACGCTGTGATTCTTTCGGATTTTACGCTTCAGAAGGATCGACGTTACCCGTGACAGAATTTCCATCTCAATTGGCTTTCGCTTTGCTCGAACCATAATAAATACGAAGGATCGGCTTGTTCCTGTCGCGTGAATATGGAACAAAGAATAATAGAGATATATTTGTAGGCAACTATTATTTAACAAATATAGTCCCAGTATCTCTGTTATCCCAATTATTTAATTTCAGCGTATATATCGCATACAAAAACGATATGATTTGTCCTTTCCAGCGTGTATTTTGTATTTAATTACAATTATTTAAAAAAGAGTAATATATACACATTGCAGTATTAAATTTAGTCCCTATAAGAAACGATAGCTTGCATATTATCTATTTTTCAAAAATTGTATAAATTATCGATTTAAAGTATATATATATATATATATATATATATATATATATATAATTTGGTAATTTAATATTTAAACAGTAAATGCAAAACAGTAAATGCAAAACAAAAATCGTGCTGTACATGCTGATTGAAGGTAAAACGGGAACAGGTAAAGAACTAATGACTACTAATGCCAATCACGTCTTCGTTCAACTCGTTTGGTTAATTTTACCGCTGCTCTTGCCGGAGTAAAGGAAATTTAGGCAAAATCGACAGAGAGGCATTTAATGTGTTTATCGGCGCAAAATGTACATACGAAAACGGTCGCATGGACGCGATAACGAGGGCAAAGGACTGGTTTTCGAATTTTACAGTCGACCGCGTCGATCCAAAGGGAGCGTAGGTTAATGATTTTCTCCTGGTCTTTTCTCCTATATTATCTTCTTTTATATATAGTGCATCTCTCTCTCTCTCTCTCTCTTCTTTTTCATCGTCGTCTATCTTAATTTACATACAGAAGCTGGCCTAAAATTTCGGACAATATAGCGTGAGGGCACCAAGAATGAAGAAAGTACTAGAGAAATCCGAAGGGAAAAGTTCCTACTGAATGAAATATTTTACACGGGGCCGATTGTGAGTTTGGACGTTTTCCGGTTGATCGGACGATGGACCGTAAGCGCCGACGTGGAAAAACCTCCATCCTCTTTCCGACAGACCGCGCTGCAGCCGTCACCCCGTAATCTCTCACGCTTCCTTCTATTTTCGTATGGACGGGGACAAAAAAAAATTGGTTGATATCGAGTCTTCATCGTATTACTCGCATCAACCATTGACGGATGGCACCGGACATTTACCCTTCGTATTTCGTTTCGGCCCGCGTCGCCGACAATTTTGCGTGAAACCCCTTAAAACGATTGCGATTCAATATATGATCGCCGAACCGTAAGTATCAAAAATTTTTCAAATTTTTTGAAGAAATAAAATAAAGTTGGGTATCAATCTCTCTTTTCGGCATCGTTGACATCGCCCTTCGTAAAGCCTTGATATTAAACTAGTATCTTGATATTAAACTAGTATCTTGATATTAAACTAGTATTAAACTATGCAAGAGTTTTGTAAAAATACAATTTGAAATCAAATAAAAAACCACCAACATAGAAATGCGTCAACTGTCACTATTTCTTGGCACTTTCTCTTTTAATTTGGTTATAACTTTTTTTTGAACAATGGGCAAACGAAAATGTTGGGAGGACAAACGTGGACAAATCGTGGACAATCGTATCCTGCTTAGAAATTAATGAAAAATGTTCATGGGGGTGCTCATGTCAAATTTTTTCCAATTTTTTAATTTGGTCCTAACTGTTTTTTGAAGGGTGAGCAAACGAAAATTTTGGGTGGACAAACGTGGACAAATCGTGGACAAACGAATGCCACCTGAATTTTATAATTCGTTTGCCCATCGTTCAAAAAAAAAGATATGACCAAATTAAAAAATTGGAAAAAATTTGACATCAACACCCCAAAATGCAAATTTTATAAAATTCAGGTGGCATTCGTTTGTCCACGATTTG
Organism: Aphaenogaster ashmeadi; assembly: GCA_003063805.1. Taxonomy (NCBI): domain Eukaryota; kingdom Metazoa; phylum Arthropoda; class Insecta; order Hymenoptera; family Formicidae; genus Aphaenogaster; species Aphaenogaster ashmeadi. The sequence continues at coordinate 726,949 of NJRQ01000033.1, read as the reverse complement.
TCCACGTTTGTCCACCCAAAATTTTCGTTTGTCTATCGTTCAAAAGAAAGTTATGACCAAATTAAAAAATTGGGAAAAATTTGACATTAGCACCCCGAAATGCTTATAAAATCCAGGTGGCATTCGTTTGTCCACGATTTGTTCACGTTTGTCCACTCAAAATTTTCGTTTGCTCACCCATCAAAAAAAAGTCATGACCAAATTAAAAAATTGCAAAAAATTTGACATTAGCACCCATGAACATTTTTCATAAATTTCTAAGCGGGATACGATTGTCCACGATTTAGTTTTTGGTGTCTAGGTGTTCTAATTCGCTCCGTAGTTTTTGGTGTCTAGGTGTTCTAATTCGTCGAATTCCATGTCTACGTGTTCCAGGACAAAGACATCGAATTCCACTAATTAGAACACCTAGATACCAAAAACTATGGAACGCACTCTCAGGACCTCGTCCTCGGCAACCTGGGACACGTAGACATCGAATTCGAAGGATTAATACATCTAGACACCGAAAACTACTGAGCGCACTAATTGGACCTCGTCCTCGGCAACCTGGAACACGTAGACATCGAATAAGAAGTATTAATACCTATAAACCTCAAATTAGACCTCGAATTCAAAGTATTAATACCTCTAGACACCAAATTCTAACCTAATTCAATGCCAACGATCCTTTAATTGCTTTGCCAACGATCTATTCACTAATTCAACGTTAAAACGGCGTGCGGCTAAACAAAATCACAAGAAATTTAGCTTAACTTTCTAACGCTATTATATCGAAGGGTTAAGAGATGGAGGGTTGAAACAAGTTTTATTATAAATAAGACTCTATAAGCTATTTAATGAGATATTATTTATTATTCTACGATTATTAGTTGCGAAAATATAAGCGTTCAAAGTGTGACATGTTTTTGTTGCATCCGTGCTCGCGAAGTTACCCCCTACTCCGGAGAAAGACGTAGTTCTACGTCAAAATAAAATTTCATTATTTATTTGTATTCTTTAGATAGTATATAAAGTATTTCAACTCATATCTTTTACTTTTTGGTCAAATTTTTTGTTGACATTATTGCGTACAATTGTCATGTTTTACGATGCGTAAGAAACTTTCAACGATTCTTTCATAAAGGAGAAAGCTTTCTTCCCTTTATCATGAGGGAAGAAAGAAAAAGCTGATAGATCACAAAAGAAATAAAAATTGAAATTTTATTCGCGGAATTTACCGACACCTCTGCTTGATTTTCTAGCTAACTCTCCGACATTCTTCCATTCGCGAGCGTCTTGCTGGTTTTTCTATTGATTGGATCCACTCTAATCTCACGTGTAGTCGGTCGGAAAGATCACGAGGCTCTTTGTAGTCGTACATTCCAATGGGCTGATTGCGATGCTGCAAGGTACGATGGCAGGTATTGATCAAGATCTACCTCGCTTGTAAAACGGTCATCAAAGTTATTGCATGCAAAAGACAACTTTAGACGTTTCTTAATCATAAAATACTCTCTGATGAAAAGACAAAAACTGTCGACGTAAAAAGTATTTGTAACATTAGTATTTTCACCGTGGACAATTTTGATTTGCGCGTGATTACATTTGCGTTTAATAAGTGTGAACCATATCAAAAATTATATCATTAAGTTGAATGATGATTGTACGAAAAGAAATTTCTTGCTTGTTGAAGGACTTATTACATTGAGACCAGAGGGATTTCAAATTGTCTGAGCAATCAGTCGCCCGCATGTTTGGCTTCCTAACTCTCCATTTTATCCCTTTCCCTCTTTCTGTTCTCATAGTTTTTCCTTCTTGTCGCTTGAAAGACTTGTCTTCATTGATCTTTGAAGTAAAGAATTTTACGTAATTAAAAAGACAGATTAACATTACTACAAATAATTATGCTAACTGCTATTATTAATTAAACTGTTCGGAAATCATATATGCACTGCTGGAACAATAGGCAATATCATAAAATATTTAACATTTGCTAACGAATTTAGTTTTGAAAATGCTGCTTTCTCAAGTCTTTAATAAAGCTTCTGTCAATAAATAAATATTTATAATAAAAGAAAATCAGTAGAGGGATGACAGATATAGAAAACGGCACGTTGAAAAGGCTTGCAAGTTGAAGGGCGAAATCAGGGGATATTAACAACGCCACGGTCTCTCCGCGACCAAACGTTCGGAATAACGCGAAAACGTGATAACTGCTACTACCTCGACAGTAGAACTCGCTCGTCCGAACAAAAGTCTAATTCGCGCGGCGGCATTAGCAACGAGAAACGACATATCGTCATATATGGCTCTCATACGTTCTCTGAAACCGGCCGGGCTTGGTCGAGGCGAAATTTACCGTGTGTCGAAGGCAGGAAGTTCCACGGTCCTCCCACACGCGATGACAAAGGACAACGGCCGGGCGATGCGCATTCGTACGGATTCTACGGGCAAAGTTTGTTGAAGCCGAAGCTCGCTCACGTGCGTGTGCCTGTGTGCATCTGGCGCGGTCCAAGTCCATGCGTTTAGACCCGCACATGTGAAACCGCCCCCTCTTGAGAATACGCGGATATTCTATTAGGGACTTAGGCGTCGAGAGAGAAAGACGAGAGAGAAATAGAGAGAGAGAGAGAGAGAGAGAGAGAGGGGGGGGGGAGAGAGAAGGCAGAGGAGACGCAGACTCGAACGTAAGTGCGTCCTGTGCGGCAGGACGAGAAAGGGATTAGTTGAACTATTCGCACGGAATTGTGGCTCGAGAACGCGCACGTTGCGCTGTCCTATTGGGCTGCTTCACGTTGCCTTCCTTCAGGAAACATCGTCACGTTGCAGGATGATAGATTCTCTCCTCTCCCTCTATCTATCTCTCTTTCTCTCTCTCTTGCTCTGTCCGTTACGCCTTTAGTTTCTGATGGAGAGACTCGCGAGAGAAGAGAAACGCCGGGCAAAGTCAGTATACCGCGTTTGATTACGCTTCCCGATCCGATTGTACAGCGCCAGCGAGTATAGATACTTTGTACGAGTTCGTCCGACGAACTCTCGATGAGAGTCATCGGGATTGCGCGCGGTGCCTGCTTTGAAATACACCGTGTTTGAAAACTGCGCTAAATAAAGCGTAAGTACTCCTTTTCATTTGCAAGTCTGAAGGTTTTTAAAAGCTGTCCGCTTGGAAATATTCATCGCTGTTACAAAATGTCATTTTTAATGCAACGCTCAGAGAAACGCAGAGAAAAATGGTTTAATTTAATAATCCAATCTTTCTGGCTCTTTGCAGCTACAGCACCCTACCTTAAGTTTCAAAACAAGCATATAATAAATTTATAAGGATTAATCGAATGCCATTTTGATTCGATTGTTACTAATCCGATTACCAACATATTGTCGGATTCATAGCGTTTACTAGGTCTTGTCGATATGTACATATACATATATAGCTATGTACGGACAACTAATTAATATATGACTAAAAAATGTATCACCTATTGTACTGCCTTCTTGCAGCGATATACATCGACGATATAATCGGATTCTGCCAATAGCAGCCATAGCAATTGCGCTGATAGCCACAAACGCTATTAGAATATTCTGGACATAACCCAGAAGCTGATCCTGCGGCAAATGGATTTTCATTGAAAAGCATCGTAGGTAATTGAGAATCTGTGGGAAATCGCCAATATTTTAAGAGCATTTTCATAACTTTGGTGGATCCGATCTTGGAATCGACAGTATTAGGTCGATTCGATTAACTGTCAAGCTCATCCAAAAACGCGAGAATCGTTGAGTAATATACTCACCGATCTCTAAAATTGCATAGACCGAAAAATAATTGATTAGTAAATGATCAGAGTAATTGCGAATAGTTGAGAGAACGATTTCAAGATAATACTTTAAGGTTTTTACAGCAAATTTTCGATGTTCCATCTCGTGAAATACTCTATTAGTCGTTACTTTATACGATTTCATTTATTTCGCTTCACGCCGAATCAAAAGAAATATCCGTGTCTGCTAAACCTTCGCTGAAATCGCGCGATTTTCTTTCATTGAATTGACCGCGCGCGTAATTCCCCAGGATTTTGCAGAAATTCGCAGAAATTTCTTGCAAGAGATTGGAATCTTTTCTCAATGGAACGATCCTGAATTGTTTTAATGCTCGTTAACGGGCGACATGTCGATTCGCGGGCTCAATTAAATTCGTGTTCCCTCGAATTGACACAGGTCGTTTGACAGTACCTAAAACGTGTCATTCTGACGCCAGATGAACCAGGATAACGCGTGTCGGCTTGACAATAATTTATGTAATCGTAGGAACGCCCGCACGCCCGAATCCTGATCCTGGCGCAAGAGTTATAGACTAATTAAATCGGTGACGGAGCGTGTTAGTGCTTTCACCGACTGGACGTGGCTAATTACCAGTTTACGACGAACCAATGGCACGGCAGGCGATTTGTCGGTTCCCTTCTAATTGCACGCATCAACGTTTTGTTGTCGGCTTGCAATTCCGCTGGGCGCAGGCACAACTGCGATTGATTAAGCGCCAACACTTCAAAACAATACAACTTCTTGCTGCTGTCGGTACTCCGAAACCGATGTTGGATCTCGCGATTAAATCGTAAAAGTTATTTGTGGTTGAAAGGTCTTTCTCTATGCGACATATTTATCCAATTAAAATGTATACAGATAGGAAGATTTTGCGTAATATCTTGCTCCTCATCTCTTTATGTCCGCACATTTTTCAGTCTTCGCCACAGACGCTAACTATCCTTCTTTCGCAGGTGACTTTTTATCCCTTGTTCTCCAGATTGGTCGTTGATCCGCCGCGCTGACAAACTTACGAAAATGCCGCACAAATAAAGTGTCAATTTTTCCAAAGGACAGAATTAGGAGGCACTCGGCTGGCGATGGGCCAGGCAACCAAGTTTCCAATATGCAATTCCGCTTTATTTCCGGATCGTTTGGCGCGCCCGCGCATTCGTGCGAAGGCTAATGTAATGGAAATGCTGTAAGCCCTCTATGTTCTATGCATATTATTGTGCCACTTCCACGCCGCGTCGCAATGCTAATAATTGTTATGGCCCGATAGAGTCCAATTCTAACGGAGGGCGGAGCGGGTCGACACGGTCTCACCGCGATTTGGCATTGAATAAATTGCAACTGTTTTTCCGCGTCCGTGACTCTTTTCAGCTAACCGATCGGCAGTACTCGACGGGATCTGGCCGTGCAATATCGATTTCGATTCATTCGATGGAACTGGCGACCTAAACTGATTCGACTTTGAAGCCCACGTTTACGCATCGATTCGCGTTCTCTGTTCCCGCACTGCGATAGCTTTGGTATTGCCCGAAAGACCGATTACAATTGATTTTTTAGCTTATCTCTAGCCGAAAATGCTTTGATCGACTGCTATTGACTTAATTTCACCTATACATAATCAATTCCGTTTTCTGGCATTAGAATTTTTGATCAAATTTAAAGAGTTAATTTGAAATCATGCAGCATGCAAATTAATTCGGCAGCATTAAAAATTCTCTTAAAAAATTAAAAAATACGAATTACATTTTATACGTAAATATAAATCAAGATTTTTTTTTATAAAATCACGAGTGACAAACGGAGATTTAATTATTCTTTCATTGATATTCTAAACGCGTCTAATGCTAATTACGCGAGCTAATAAGAGGCTTGCGCACAGGGAGATTTTTCGTTAAATCGCAGTACAAAATGGGACGGCTCTCTTTATTAATCCTGCCGGGAGTAACGGTAACGTCCCTCGCGCGAAGTGTTCTCAAGTTAGGTCGATAGCGTCGTTAGAATTTGAAACGCAAATGAGAAACTCTCCTCGCCTCGATAACGTCGAAATCCCGGCAAAAATCACTTGGCGAGGCGGGTTGGTGTTTTCGCGCAGCAAAGGCTACGATTTTATTTCCCCGAGCCAGCTTGCTTTGTAGACGCTTCCGTAAGACGCGGCCATTTCGCTTCTCGCAGCGCCGTCATGTAAACGAAGATATTCCTCGTCGTAACAAGCTGTAACTAAATGCGTAAGGCGGAGGTGTACACATCGCCGTCGGCCCGGTTTCGGCTCGGCCATTGGTTTAACGAGCGCGTAAAAGTTAAAACAGTAAGTGCCTCTTAAAAGCGCTTTTCCACCGTGGTTTCAAACGGCACACATCACCGTATTTTATATCCTGTTTCCACTCCCGCTTTCCTCTTACCTTAAGTTTTCCCCAATATTCTATGCGCCTTGCGAAGTTGCGGCCGTTTAGCGTTCTTAATGTCAGCTCTTTAGCCTTCGCCGCGGAAATTTCAGGAAAAATTTCAGCGAATTACCTCCGCGCGATGTAATATTATATATTTATTTATTCATAAATAAAAATTTATTTATTCTCTGTGTGCAAAGCAGCTCTTTGTTTTCTCACGCTAACGTTAAATTTACCGTTCGGTGAGATCGAATATTGGTCCGCAAATCGCTGCGTCTGAAGAGGAAAAGAAAAGTTACCAAGCGTCATCCTTGGCCTTTCGTCGCTAAATTGTAGTCGGAAAAGAGAAAAGGGTGGAGAAAAATGTTAGGAAAGGCAGAAAGCAAGACTTGGCGATGCGCCATAGCGATTTATTTATTTCTCCCTGTGCAAACCCTGAGAAAGCTGGGGAAAGCGCCTAGACAAACAAGGGGACAAAAACATTTTATTACGCGATTAAGCCCAATGATGACAATATTTTAAGAGGCACTAAAGAGTTTGTCAAACGCAGCTTTCGTTGTTGGCGTATTGATCGATTAACGGAAAGTACCGTTAAAACGTCCCAGCGAAGCACGTTATTGCGTTTCTACACAAAATTATTTATATTGAATAGGCTTTATATTTTTCTGTCTACTGTATACGCAACTTATCAGTTTTCTATCATAGATATTTCTTAATTCGAAGCAATTTTCAGCCTCGCGGAAAATCGGCGATGGTAAACATTGAACGAGCAGGCTGTAAAGACCCCGGGTGTTCATGAAACATTTATGCGATCATAAAGACAGTTCATAAAGTTTATACGCGCGGATGTAGTCGCTAAACTATCGCACGTAGACCCTCCTCGTGACAGTGTGATCAGAATGTCCGCAAAGAGAGACCGCATCATATCGGCGTTTTTACAACTGGAAAAGCTATTATCCTGTCGCGTTTTACCACCAACGCCAGCGGATCGTGTAAGCTGGCATTACATCTTTTATTATCAGTTACATATATTATTCCTACGTCCAAAAGAAACGATACCAGCTGGCGCTTTGTATTTGACACTACTATCTATCTCGCAATAAACTTCTTGATATTTTCCAAATAAGCAAGTATGCAATTTCATTTATTCAAAATGAAGAGAGACATAATATTATTACGATAAAAATCTGATTTTTCCTAAAAATGAAACGAGCAGATAAAGGGAATTGCATAAAATGTTATCGCGCTTTGTCTTTTTAGATGAATTTAGATAAACGTCAAAGGAAAACGAATTGACCCTATAGAGCTCGGGCGTTTATAGTCCACGGTATTCCAATAATATAAATCCTCTTTGTTATCGGGACAAATTTATTGGAGGATATTATCGAACGTCGATTATCACGATAACATCGTGACGGTACCGGCCGGGTTTCGAGTGTGTTCATTGGGAGCAAAAGGTCCCACGTGGATCGCGTATACGACTATTTGTTACGTAAACATTATTTATTGGCTGGCGATCTTTCGAGCGAACGATTTGTTACTATTGCACCAATCAACTTTAATGATTTGGTTGTACAATTGACATCTCTCATCGAAGTGGATAGCGTAGGATAAATTTTGGTTATCAAGATTCAATTGTTTCGATCTTTGAGACTCACATTTATATAATTACATTAATATAATTAACATTAATATAATTTTTTATGTTAAAGAACGCGTACCAAATATTAAATTATAAAATTAATTTAATGTGATTAGTTTCAATTTAAAATATTATGTGTTCGTAGTTTGTATCGCGTTAAGTAAGAATGCTGAATACCTACACAGCACAAAACTTAACAGAAATGTTTCAGAAATGTTTCAGAAACGTTTCTGAAACATTTCTGAAACTTTGAAACGTTTCTGAAACATTTTTGTGCTGTGTGGGATTAACCTAATGATATGCTTACAGTGAAAAGAGACAGATAGACGGACGAAAAATGTCTCGATTCTATGTGAAATATGATCAAAATCAATAAAAAGATTAAAACTCATTAAAATCGAATTAAATACAGTTAAAAATTGTAAAAATGGGAAAGGGAAATGTGCAAAATATGAAAGAAAAATTTGCTTGAAAGAGAGCACGATGAAAAGAATACGTGGGGATATACTTAATAGAAAAGCTTTCGAAATAGATTGTCAGAGGAACTCATTTGCCGGCACACCAACCACACACACATGCACTAACTGAACTAAAGAGAGAAAGAAAAAAGAAAGAAAGAAATAACGCAGAAGTACGTGTAAACCACGTGAAAATAAAGCCAAGGCGAACGAATTCAGTCATTTTCTCTTGTCCCACGACGTAATTGGAAACAGACCCGGAGATCGTCCTATGTATCAACAGCCCGCCGGATAACCGGGCGTTCCCTTTCGCTTATCGGATAATTACGGGGATGGGTTCTTCTAGCTGTGGATTGGAATGAAAGCTGGGTTACTGTCGGAACGAGGCTTCGGACGAGGATGAGGGCGCGGTACGGTGGGAAAGGAGCTGGTGTGGGAGGTGGAAGAAGAAGTCGTTACAAAAAGTCAAGTCGGATCAGGCCGAGGGTTGCACGATCGTGCAGGGGATGAAGGCGTTAGATTAGCGTGATCTCCAGTGATAACGTTCTGCCCCATCTCTCCGCTTCCCCTCCTCGCCCTATCCCCCCTCGCCGTTCACCCGCTAACTTACCGCCACCCTTCGCACGCTCCTCTCTCGTGCCGACATCATCTCGGGGTCGTCCGGTCGATTCCAGCGGACAGCATCTTAGCACGTTGTTACCGTGCAATTACTGACCCTCTAACGAGGAGGGTTGCGCGGATGCAACTTTTGAAAATCTCCTATTAGAAATAACGGCCCCTGAGCGAGCGTACGTGTCCCAAGCACCTTGGCAAATTGGAATCTGCGCAGATCCTCGAAATGAATCGCCCGCGAATCTCGGTCTTCCGCTACGAATGCAATATTAATGTTCATATAGGAAAAATTGCGTTTGTCGACTCTGGTAACTAGGGCTTACGGATGAAGTTATTAGCGTAAAGTTGAACTGAGTAATAAAAGATGCCTGTACAAGAATTTTTATAAATTTTTATCTCTTCCGCATTTCTAAACAGGAATATTACATGTAAATATAAATATGTTAAAATAATAAGTTAATTAAAATAGATAGTATGAATTAGATAGTGACCATTATTAGCTCTAACAAGACCAAACTCATTCACTGTGTTTTCTAACGAGACAAAGCAGTGAGGAAAACAGTGATCATAATAGCATTAAAGCGTCCATTGTGGTAGGTTAATACGATTCATAATCACTTTGAGATTGTTGTGCGCCTCTACCATCGAAGATCAGTGATAATGTCCGTTTGTATTTGTCTAATTAACCGCGGTTGTATCGTCGATTGCCATTTCCGGTGCAATTACGATGCTGCGACTTTGCAACCGCACCAAACTTTGCTCTACACAATCATGTATGTAGCAGAAACGTACAATAATTAGCTTCTGATACGATCAAAAATAGCTAAAATGTTTATTGAAAAACGATTCGATGTTTTCGAAATAAAAGAGATGCTCGTTGCCTTGGAAAAAAACACGTGAAAAAAATGGTATTATCTTTAACAATATACATATTTTTATTTTGGCAGAATATTCTTTTAGTCGTAATATATCTTGTCAAAGAGAAATATCTATAATACTTTTCTTGATTATGTCATAACGTAATGTAATATATAACAAGTTAGAAGCGCCAATGGTAGTTGTTCAACTTTATAACTACACTGCACGTCTCGACAAACCTAAACTTGTTGCGCAGTTTATCGTTACATAGGCTGTAAAGTAGCATCGTCAATTCTCAACGGCGATTCTTTGAAAGTCGTCAAGAGGAGTGAAACCAAGCGACGCGAGGCGCGTAGGAGACGAGCGGAAAGACAAGAGGAAGTTCTGGGAGAAAGAAAAATAAGAGTGGGATGGGAAAAGATCTTGGTAATGGTTGCCGACCGACGGTCAATTTAGACTTCAAAGGGTTGTCCGGTATAAAGGATATATAAGAGGGGGTATGGCCTCTTACATCTCGAAGCAAATTCCGTCTCGGAGAGAGGAAGAGAGCAACAGAAAGTAAGTGATGCCTACGATCTGTATATGTATATATGTAGAAAGAAAGAGAGAGAAAGAAAGGGAGCGAACCGCGTTCCATTATTTCCCAATAAATTTCCAACGCGAAGAACGTCTCTCGCTCTCGCCTTTCCGGCGCAAGCGGCCACCCACTCCTTTTCTCCGTTTCACGTGCACGTGCGAATCCGGTCCGAAGTTTTAAAGTGGTTTTAAAGTGTCATCGCACACTCTTGAGAGTGGACGACGCAAGTCCACTCGGCTCATTTCATCCGTTGTATCGGTAAACTATAACGAGACAAATGGATGTAGGAGAGGCATGCCCTCGCCCACACTTACGCCAGTTCACATCCGCCAGCTAGATCTCTTTCCTCTCTTCTTCTTCCTCGGTGTACTTTCTTCGTTTTTTCTTCTTCCTCCGCGCGCGCACGCTCCATCTTTCTCTAACGCGATCGCTTTTGTCTCTCGCCCGTTCCTCGTAAGCGTCGTACCCTTCTCTCAGGCACGAGGGAGGCACGGGGCCGGGAAGAGAGAATCAAAGTTGTAACTGCATGTGGCCCTCCCACGACCATTCTCTCTCCTCGCCATCCCTTATTCCCCGTCCCCTCATGAACACGTACTTTAGCCAAAGTTGCTTCGCCTCGTCGCGATAGATATAAATGAACTTGGTACTTTCAATCGTTTCCAGTTCTTTTCCCGAGTCTGCTCCGGACTACAGCGCGTAAAGCCGCTTTCGGTACGTTCGTCTTTCGATACGCCCGCGATACTCGATACTTCACTCGAATAAATAAGCAAACGCTTCGCCATACGTTACGATGAACGTTTTTCGTACGTCTTTTCGAGCGTACCTTGGACCCCAATTGTGTTTCGGTACTCATTTATAAAATAAGAAAAACTTTTGATAATACTTTCGCCTCCATTTTATGCTATATTTAAATCACAAATTTCATGAGCCAAAGTGACTTCCGCCATAATATATTTCCGATTTATGGCTTATCGCGTGGATGATGTATTAGCGTATCGATTCGGTGTATAATGTTCTATACGATTTTCCAGATAATATCCTATTGTACAGTACAGTTCCACCTGCACGTTCTCGGCTCTGTTGCCGAGGTCTATAGGTTACACATGTTTCATCGCATTGAATCACATTGAGTGATCAAAGCAATTAGCGAAACGCGCGGCAACGCTGATTGAACATTCGCATCAATCAAATCACGAAACAAATTTAACGATTTCCCTTTCTGATTTTCATTCTTTGGCACTCTGTACCGCGCACGATGACAGACCCCCAGATAAATCAGCCCCAGATAGATCAATGTCGAGGGGAGAATACGTTTTTTGGTTTACAGCGCGTCGAGCGTGTAATGAACAAATATAATACGGTTTTCAAGCGTTTCGCTTGTGCGGCGATGATAATGATAATAATAAAAAAAAGAAAAAAACAGTAACAAATGAAGTATGAGAGATAAAGTAACGGCGATAATGGTATAGACATATCCTAAGAGATGGCGTTACGAGTACCGCACGAGAAGAGTTACAGGGCTAAGGTAGTTTATTAGATACTGTTAATATAAAAAGCTTTTATCTTTATTAGATACAAGTTTTTTTTATCCTTTCCATTTTGACAGTACCTAGTTATTATATTCATAAGTTTTAAAAGATATAATATACACATTCAATGTTAAACTTAATGGTAATTAAACTTGGACTCGATTTCAATGCTACTTGTATAATTTATTTTTCTTAATAAAAGAAAAAGAGAAAGAATTACAAGGCCGCGTCGCGTATTATTTTGGCGATATAATTGTAGTTATCAATTATTAAAACCCGATAAATCGGTCAGTGAGCATTGGTCATAAAAAATATACGAGCAGACGACATTCGAGGAAATCCGATTACGAAGGTACTCGAGATAAATTCCCGCATCGTCCTCGACCACAACGTGGCCACTCTCTGTGTAGAAACTTTCAATTTTAATAACAATCGCAAAGCGATTTTACAGCGCCGCGAACAGCTTTGCATTTCCTGGTGATCGTAACGCGCGCTCGCGGTGTCCCCTTTTTCGCGAGCAGATCGCATTTCGAGAAGTCCAATTCCATCCCGTTACAATCTCTCGGGAAATAGAACTATATCTCGGCGTATTCACGTGCCCGGGTCTTAGGAGCCTCCGCGCTTTGGCCGGTCGTCTTATATCATTTCGGAATTTCCCAAACGACGCGAACCGCATCGTTTTGTGCCGTACGGAAAATCGCACGTAATATCGTATATCGCAATAAAGACTCTCAATCTGTTGGTACACGTCTCAAAGTTGGAAAGCTGCTTATATTCACTCGCAAATTCTTATTTACTTGCCCGTAAATACGGTAACTTTCGTCTCTCATCTCTCTTTCACGATAACAATGTTCTTACGTGAACATTAAAATAAATTTGTTCAGAAAATTACTTTTCTAAAGCGCCTCGTAAATAGTACCTTTAGGACCTCTACGCTGAAAGGAAGCACCGCGTGATACAGCGGATTTGTGTCACGCGATTTTGCGAAGTTCATTTTATGAAGAATTGGGTCATATTTATCGTAACAACGTTGCGTTTCCACGCAATCTTTTTTAATAGCGGGACAAACGTACACACACACATACACGCAGGTTGTGACGGTTCGGTATTGTTGCCGGTACATGTACACCCTGTAACAGGTAACATGGACAAGCAATGTAAATTCTCTTGCGCTTCATCATCGTACTATCGTCCATATGGTACGATACCCAGAAAAAAATGAATACATATTTGGCAATTTCCAGCTTGCGGGCTATGCAGGACGAAGCCGAAAATAGCAGTGGAATAGAGAGCAAATATTTTGCTTGCAGGGCGTGAATTTCGTTTTATAGGAGGCGGTGAGGAGCAGAGTTTTTCGCAGTCATATACGGCACGTCATGGGTATGCACATATGCCTACGAGTTTGCTTTTATTAAAAAGTGAAGTCGAGGGGCGTGCATCTCTATCATTCAAATGGACTTTAACGAATAGTCCCGCCGTGGGTTTTTAATCCAACCAGTCTCTCTCTCTCTCTGAACAAAAGGAGAAAACAAAAAAAGGGAATTCGGCAGACATCGATGGCGCGTAAAACGCGAACGGGGAAAAATCGTCGGCTTACCAGTATCCTCCCACACGCCCGGGGATCGCCATCGTAACTTTTCGATCATTTTTCAACTTTCGTCACGAAATAAAAGCTTCCGTGGAATTACGTACGCGATTGAAAACGATAAATGATTAGGTTACTTGAGCAGGATTGAAAGGATTGAAAGGAAAGAGTCTCCTGCTGTTTTCATCGATAACAGAGAAGGTTCCCAGGCGAAACGATAGACTTTGCAGTGCAGTTTCGGATGTATGCCGGGTCCAGAATTTCGGGAACGAGAAAAGAGAGAGGGCGACAGATGCGCTATCGCTGCAGGCACCCCCACGAGTCGAAATAAACTTGAGATTGTTCGTCTCTCTCACACACGTTTCCCTCTTTCTTGATCTCGTCGTTCTATACCGTTTTCTTCTTCCAACGCACGTTGCTCTATTTCCGTTCCTTTTATCTCGTTGGTCTCCTCTTCTTTCCGCTGACTCCCTCTTCCTCCCCGCCGTCACTCTCTCTCTCTCTCTCTCTTTGTCTGCCTTCGCCCTTCTGCAGTTCGCGACTCTGCCAGCCCTGCGTTCGTACACGGCTGCCTAATATATGGCTCCTTGTAATTACTCTGCGATAAATTAATACGATTTCGCACGCATGTGCCGCACGATATATAGGCCCATTGTTTCGGGTGGCGGCGAGTGCCCTCGAGGAACGAGAGGGTACGAGAACTTACATACGCAGTATCTCGGGATAGTTACACGGAGTATCGGGGATGATGCTCCTCCTTTTTTCCGTATGTCGATCTTGAAGAAGAGAAACACCTGCTCTCGTGCCGGCCGCGATCCGGTACGCAGCGCCGAGAGATGCGGTTTACGAGAACAATGAGGTTCACCGTAATTTATCGCCCGCTATATAGACGTCCGCCCACGGTCAGCCGAAATCCTTGCGCGGTACGTAAAATATATTCTAAGGTCCGAGATCTTCTTCACGAGCGCGCGCAGTCTGACGGGTTGTTATAAATAATACCATCAATTACCGCGTTACCATTGGCTTAAAAGTCTTACGAGCGAGTTTCGTATGATCTTCAAGGGAAAAAATCTGGCGGAAAGAGACGTGCGGGTTATCGTGCCGAATAACGTGAGATCGACGATACGCCTATCGTTACAGAAATACGCTAAACGCGTAGGGTAAACTAACCGTGAACGAAATAATTCTAACGACGGCATAGGGGAATTTATACATCGATGAAGGGGGAAATGGTAGCGCAGGTAATAGACAAGATGTGTGAAAATGGGCATCATTACGCGCGATAGGGAAAATGAGGGGGCGCACGTGCGTGAGCAACGGCGATTACCAACATATGCATAGTTTAATGGTGGGTTTTAACAAAAATTATCGGGCAGATAATTCCATGCGACCGGCGGGTTAGCATTAATTATTCTGGTACCTGTGCCGAGCTTCGTTGAGCTAGTAAATTGAAGGCATAAATTAAAAAATAACAGTTTAGTTGTGCCCGCCATATGTGACGTGAGTGGATGTAACGTATGGCCGGCGGCTCTATTATCACAATTACACATACGGATTTAAACCGCGCAAAAGCATTAACATAAATTCTCGCAACGAGTGGCAAATCATCCTGTCAATGGTAAAAAGCATTAATGATCCTCGTTATTATAACGTTAGCTATGTGACCGACAGTCTTTTATGATTAGAGATAAAAATAAAGACTTCGATTTTCAAAACCGACATTTCTCTATATGCTACATAAATTGTCACGTATAAGTAGCAAAATTAATCTTTATTAATATTTATTAAGACAGTCATATTAATCTCGCGCTTGCATTTCCATTTTCCTTTAAATAATTATGTTTTTTTTAATATAAAAACTATGTGGGGTATTATAAAGTAAATTTTATTGCTTCTTCAGGGAAACGCAGAACTACTGACCCTGGAGATTAATGTGTAAAATAATACTCGCAGAATATTCTAAAGTATCGTCTTATATTAATAGTAATATTTTAAAGAAGTAGCAGTCACATTTACACTTACTTTCCTCCAGCATTCCGCTCGGTGAAGTATATCCCCGAATTTTGTTTGTCATGGTTAGTCGCGGAAACCGTGTACAGAGCCAAATATCGTCAAGAATGATTTCGTAGGTCGGAGAGTATGTATCATACGTTCGCGGTGTCACACGATAAAAGTAACGGATATGGTAATTTAGTTCGTTAATGAACTCCTAGTTGGCAAGCCCGCGTTCTTGCTCGTGAGAGACTGGAGCCAACTGGGAAGATACATTATCCCTGAAAATTGGAATACCACGAACTCCAGGAACATCGCGCTGATTCTATACTACAGGAGAGAAAGATAAAGAGACGGAGAGATAAATTCGCACGCAAAAGAGATGAGGTTGTCACGTGATCCGATAAGATAAAAACATAAGCAACAAAGAAATGGATGAGAGAAACTTTGCAATATGTAATTGAAAATTTTCATACTTGAAACGGAATTATCTCTTCGATGTCATTTTTGCGATACTGAAGCGTAGAAAATCGGAAGATATAATATATCTTGAATTTGGAGAAACGTATGTATATATTTTGTTGTAAACTTTACATAAGAAAAATATTTAAGCAAACAGTTATATAACTATCTAAGCTTTAAATAAAATTTTTGTCAAAATCAAAACTTTTTTCCCTATATACAGAATTTCATCAAGGAAATTCTGATGCTTCTTGCCGACTCCAAATCTCAAATAAGTTCAACACATTCTACATATATAGCTGCACCGTTTCCATATTTTATAATAACGTGGAAAAAATGCTTTCAACATTTTATCAATGATTACTAGGCCACGTGTGCGTTCGCCACGCACACTTTTCCAGAAATTATTGAAATCCTCGCGCGAATACTGTAAGCACGTGTGTTCGACCTGCGCGGCCAATAAATATCGATAATACCGCGGCATTATGGCAATAAACGCAAAATATAAATAGAAATTTAGCGTGTAGGGGCCAATGGCGTGGTTTGGGCATCGGCGGCTGCCGGTGGAGAGTAAGAGGACACTGTAAAACCGGCTTATTATAAATTGATCTAATCTATATGCATTAAAAGCGTGTTCCGATACGCATACTCGCTCACCGTGGCCGCGGCCGATATCGCATTTTGATAATGCGGCTGGATATTCAAATTAGGTAAGTTTATCAGATTTACCGGAGTGTCGCCACGGGATCGCCGATACGATAATATGAATCCTGGACTCGCGGCCGTATCTTGTTGTAACGTTTTTTATTAACGTTCAGCGTTGTAGTCGCATTATATTTCAACCATTACGTTTGGATTATTTCTCTCATTTATTTGTCTACTTACGGATTAGTTCCTATGTACATACATTTACATAGAAAATAATTGTAGTTGTTTTCTGGACGAATTATAACGTGTATGATACAAACGCATTTGAAAGTTATAAATTAAGTGTTATAATTAATTTAATGTTGACCAGAAAATTTATTCAAGATATTAGACATTTTTTTTATATGTCTTAATCATTAATCTTATATATATATATAAGTCAGTTATTTTATCTCTTGAGTCCTGATTCCATGAGTATATCGATTGCTTTCATCTCGAATGAGAACATATATCTAAAAAGAGACGTTAAATCATATAAAAGAAGATATCGAATCATTTAGAGGAGAATATCCCTTGACAGATTATTTTTAGATGACAGAATCGGGATTTTCATATTACGCGAATCAAGCGTCTTTTGCACACATATTCCAACAGAATTACATTTGAGCCGAATCTATTCTCGGACGCGGGAAGTCAAACATCAACAACCAGCAGAGCGAAGAGGCGAAAAAGGAAAGCGGCGAAACGGGTATAATATCCAACACACAGGTGTCCGATACTCGCGTAAATGATTCACCGGTCGCTATCGTTCACGCGAATAAATTCATTCGCTTCGAAGCTCGGCGAGGGTGAAAGAGATGGAGTCAGGTAGCCAGAGAGGCGGAAGAGGCCGCGAGAGGGATGAAAGGGGTGAAAGGGAGCAAAAGCGAGGGAAAGAGAGGAGAGCGAGAAAGCGCGAGAGAGATAGAGAAGTGAGAGAGAGAAAGAGAGAGAGAGAAAGGAATTGCTGGGAAGCTTGCTCGTTCGGAGGGCAAAAGCTAACGCGAGTTACGGCACGGCGAAAAGTTCGGAGCCGAGGCTGCGGCTAAAGCGATTCATGCGACGTACCGTCAAGGAATTCGCGATTTCTCGCGCGTATACGAGGCGCGCCTGAAGGCGCCACAAGGGAGAAGGTTCAGCCCGACGGGATATCGCATTAAGATAAATACGTAAGCACGCGGTCGTGTGTGCCGACGTTGTGAAATGTGTAATCGTTAAAAGAAAAGTCGGTATGCGCTCCCTCATGGAATATTATCAAGGCTTAGGCGGCTCGTACCGAGCGTTGCCCGAAATTTCCTAACGAATTTTACAATCGAGCTCTCAGCGAGTCTTAAAAAGAGGCAAACGAGTTTTTCCCCTATCTGCTGATTCGGCATAAGCGACGTACGATATTTTTAAATTCAAAATGTATAAATACATTTTATACTCAGCCCGCGTGGTTTTGTGTAATAGCATGATTTGCCGTAAGCAAATAATGGCTCAATAATTTTTCCTGCAAAACTTGCACATTAGAGGAAAATATCAATCGAAACCTTGAATATTTATTAATGTTATTAGCTATGTAAATTTAAATGCTTAATGCTAAATATCTATTTTTTATTTAAATATATGTATATTCATGATTTGAGAAACACGATATCGAAAAAGTAATTTTATAACATATGAAATATTAAAAAATCAATTCTTTCGAAAGGAAGTTCTACTATTAAACCGACTCTTCGTGACACAGGAAAGAGGTCGGTATCCTCACATATAACGTGAAGGAGATTGAAATAGACCAGGAAATTAATAAATGGAATGTTCTGTATAAGCACGCATGAGAATGGAATATTTTTATTAACTGTTTGTATATCTTATAAGGCGCGAATTGTGTGGCTCCCGACAATGGGCGCATGCCCGGTTCATATATAAACTTTCTAGAAAGGGAATCGAGGGGTTATGCCGACAAGCGACCAGTACGGTGGATTATCCGAAGAGCCGTGGCCGGATAGGATCATAAATTATGATGGGGAATTTGTTCGTTCGCTCTATAATCCCCGGTAGCGAAGTGCGCGAAAAAATAAAAAAGAAGAAACGCATAGCCGGAAATCGCGCTTTTGTCGTAGTTATATCGAGCAGATGACCTTTAAACTCTTGTTTGTCTATGGAAACCGAAGGTCCTTGCGTTGCAGTTAATTGAATATTGCCTAATTTATTGGTTCACGCTTTTAAACTATTTTAAGAAATTTTCATTGCCGATCGTTAGACTTCGGAGCATATGATATATGTGTACTTTATAAATTTCTATATCTTAGAGAACTGGAAATAAAGAAGAGAGAGAGAGAAATTATAGATTGTTGTTTCATGTCATCAATCGTCAAAGATTTTATTCTGAGAGCAACGCTCATAAAATTTACTAGTAAGGATGTATGAATGGATTATGTCGAGAGATTACTATAAGATAAAATTTTTATTTTTATAGTGAGTCACACCACGGTGAATGTACTGCGGATTATTAGATATTACCGGCTTGAACAAAATATTTCTGATATCTCTTTTCGAGATATTCAATCACGACATTGATGAATCCGGCTTTACCGTATAATAATGTAAGCTGCATGAATGAAAGCCACGATGTATCGTAAATATTGTTCGGGAATGAATCACTCGGGATTATCGCCTTGAAAATTCGTTTACAAAGTCTCTCCTTGGCTGCGGAACGGCGCGTAGGTAATTTTACCGAGATTGAATTGGCTTTATATCCCGAGACTGAAATATGAGTCTGCGTCGTGTGAAATAAGAGCCGATTAGATTGAAAGAATATCTCTTTTGATATCTTCTTATACTCGGCATCAGAATTCCCTTACCAACTCTTCCTCTCGACTTTTGATGGAATGAGTCACGCAATAAGCAAGATATAAACACATTACATCTCGAAGTTTTTACTCACGCTGTGTGATATTTCACGAATATTTTAGTTATGAGAATAAGAATATCTGCGAAATCGGTATCTCCAAATGTTCAGCAAATCTCTGCGCATAATTAAAAGTTGTATAAATATTTGTTGTAAAACAATTATGATATAAACAAAAGGAGTTTAGAGTCTATCTAAAGAATTCGATTTATTAATATCTCGTTATAGCTTTAATAGGTACATGTTCCCGAGCGATGGTTACATGTATGCCAGCCAAATTGAAAATGCGTGCGTCATGCAAGCTTCATTGGAAGTCAGAGTAACAATCGTGTTACTGCAGATACTCATCGATATCAGTCCACGGTGATTCAACTTCGTAATAAATTGTTGATTAGCGATTCCATCAGTAGTGAGTGAAGAGTACGCGAGGAGAAGGAAATAGTG
The DNA here is from genome assembly GCA_003063805.1 of Aphaenogaster ashmeadi. Taxonomy (NCBI): domain Eukaryota; kingdom Metazoa; phylum Arthropoda; class Insecta; order Hymenoptera; family Formicidae; genus Aphaenogaster; species Aphaenogaster ashmeadi. The sequence continues at coordinate 707,037 of NJRQ01000033.1, read as the reverse complement.
GAAATCCCGCGACAAGGATCAATAAAAATAAAACAAGCGCGGTAAACTGGCACCGCACTGTTTTACGCAGTGCCATTTGCGTTCGACATGTTAATTACCGGCACGGTCTCATTAATCCTCCCAGAACCAATGTTTTGTCTGCCTCAACTCGCCCCGCCGAACTTTATTCTGCAATGGCTATCTTTGACATAAATAAATGGATATTATAAGAGATACAGACAAAGAATTGCTATTTATAAAAAAAAGTGTAATGCTTACTGATAATAAATGAATGCATAAAATATTTATAAAAATTGTTGCAAGAGCCAATACGTGATTTCTACATATGATTACTACAAAAACATTCAATTTAAAACGTAATATACAGGGTGTCCCATTTTAAAAGTTCCACGCGATTATCTCTTGAAATATTCGTTATTCGAAAAAATGTTTCAAGTAAAATTTACTGTTTCGTGGGGGACATCTTATGATGGACACACGTTTTTCCTAGGTGGAGGTGTTCCTGAGATTTCAAGATGACCTTTGTTTTTTTAAATGGAATCACATGATTTTCTTTATATATTATAATTGCTCCAGTTATTTGGCATATAAAAGTATTAAGGTAAAGTTATCAAAAAATCAATAGTTTACAAGATATTTCATATTTTATTCTGACATAGTTTCACATGAAATATAAAATATCTCGTAAACTATTCATTTTTTGATAACTGTACCTTAATACTTTTATGCACAGAATAATGA
>NJRQ01000033.1:685857-700625 GCA_003063805.1 Aphaenogaster ashmeadi | reverse complement strand
TCATTATTCTGTGCATAAAAGTATTAAGGTACAGTTATCAAAAAATGAATAGTTTACGAGATATTTTATATTTCATGTGAAACTATGTCAGAATAAAATATGAAATATCTTGTAAACTATTGATTTTTTGATAACTTTACCTTAATACTTTTATATGCCAAATAACTGGAGCAATTATAATATATAAAGAAAATCATGTGATTCCATTTAAAAAAACAAAGGTCATCTTGAAATCTCAGGAACACCTCCACCTAGGAAAAACGTGTGTCCATCATAAGATGTCCCCCACGAAACAGTAAATTTTACTTGAAACATTTTTTCGAATAACGAATATTTCAAGAGATAATCGCGTGGAACTTTTAAAATGGGACACCCTGTATATATATGTGTGTATATATATATCTGTGACTGTAATTAAATAAATAAATAACTTGTGACCAAAACAGAAAGATCAATATAAATAGATTAATTTCATAAATTTAATATATCTTTGAATCAAACTACACAAAATAGAATATAAGTGATATATTGTTTTCCAAAATGACCAGAAATGTTAAAACTAAATGATAAATACGTAATAAATAACTAAAAACAACTGCAATAATGGTAATATAAAAATTACGCGTGTATATGACAAATGTAGGAACATAATAATTTGGATATCTGTCGAGCGTAGACAGAAAGACATTATTGCATATTGTTATATATCACGCTGACGAATAATTTTTCATATCCTTTTTCGGATATGAAATTTCGTTAATACGGGAAAGCATTGATGCACATTGCAACACGTAAATACGCATTATTGATACCTCGACGGTATGCGGACTATTGAAATGCGTAGAATTTAGCATGGGAAACGGAAAACGAAGGGAAAATCGCGCAGGCATTCTCGTATCCGTATCCGTAGAAGAAAACGAGGTAGTAGTGGATAATCTCGATGCCGCTCGTTCTCATACATATTTATCCGCGACGTGTGTACACGGTGAATGCACCGACGATCCATATGCATGGTGCAACGACGGAACCGCGCGCATTCGAGGTGGCCTCTCGCAAAAGGGCCTCGGGAACGCTCAAACTCGGCAAGGTGTGGGTGGCCTCTTTTTTTCCGTTGGCCAATTTCACGCTTGGAATGTAAGGAAACTGCGAAAGGAAGAGGGGAAACGGGAAGAACAGCAAGGGTGCGGACCGGGCGAATCGACTATGATATTAATGATCGTTTTAAAAACTTATTTATGACAAAATTACTCCTGACGAGAGGACATTGTCTCGCAACACCGTAATTAGATTGAGTTTGCTATAACGCGCCCTCCTCTCCTCCCTCGTCGTTGCTCTCGCGTCTCCCCTCGAGGAGAGATCGAGAAGACTTGTAACAATCAAGAAACGCGACTCCGCCTTTGTACGCCTCAATTTGTTCACAATAAGTGACGCACGCGTGTATCGTACGCGTGTTTGTGTATATCTTTATGGTGGATACATGAGTCGCGCATGTTTCCGGGGGTTGCGATTTCGATATGGGGAGACTGGTTACGCACAGTGATTTCCTACCCCTAATGACTTTTGTTTAGCGCACCCCATCGTATCACGACGCCAAGCACAATGTTGCCCGTCGGGCTTCGTCTTTGTTCGAATTTGAATAAATCGTTCATGCAACACGTCCCTTCTCGCCATCTCTCGTTATGAGATTTTAATAGTCATCGAGTAACGAATGTGCAAGTTCCCTGGATATGATAGTTCATATTCTGTACTTCCGTGGGGTGTATTAAAAATTAATAATTTACCTTACCTTAGTTGTAGTTATATTATATTCATAAACGTTCCACATTATTGCAGAATTTATAGCGCGAAGAAGTAATTTATAAATTAGCATCTGGTTTGGCTAGAAAGTTAATGCAACTAAAATAGGACGCAGTGGCATTCTTCAATCTGAAATAATTCGCATGTTTATTTACCGTTGTCGATTTTACGATCGCTCCAGTGAATCAGTATTTCGCCGAAATATATATCACCGTCGGATTAACATTGTAAAAATGCAAATAAATATCGCAGTTGGTGCGACCCCTGGCTGGACGGCACTAAAATCGATTCGGGGAGATGGTTACTGCACATGGCTTTCGGGCCATTTACCAATTACCGACGATTAGCCGCATAATATCTTCGCTAATAAAATTCTTAATTACAAATTGTGGATATGGGATATCGGCTTCTCTGGTTCGTGATACTGATTATCGCTCTAATAATTCGTTGTACCAACTGCAATCTACCAATATCGTTACTGCGTATGTATATCATTAGCCTCATAATTACCTATACCAAAAAGGGGGACGCGCTGCAATTTTCGATACTGCACTGCGCCACAGCACATTTTGCAGTTTTCCTGCGTAGCCTTGCCTTCGATATATTTCACGTATCACGGTGAGCACATTTATTCATATTTTTTCGGCTGATAATGGCATTTGATATATGATTTACCTGTTTTACATTTGCGCTTTTCATACATTACGAGTGCTAATCCACCGTAATTTATAATAAAATATATTTTATGACTTTTGACCTACTATATTTTATGATCCATCATTTCGAATGCTGATCGGAAAGGTAGCATCGTCCATAAAACATTTAGGAATATATGAACTTCCCGGATTTGATTCCAATTTTGCATACTGATCCTTTAAAGTATTTAGTGAGCTGTTACTTTGAATAATAAATATACATACAAATTGGACGTAATAGAAACATTTACTCGTTCGAGATTTATGCGAAAGTTTAATGCCTGTTTCTCCAAGAATTTTTATTTCTCGTATATATAATTTATAGAAAGTAATGTGCAATTGTGTATTAATAACAATTGGAAAGTGACATATTTGCGGAAGCAAATGGACAAATCTGGGGTCAGTAACAATAAACTGCCTTGTTGGATCGTTCGTTGAAAAGAACTAGAAATCTGTTGTCGCATGAATATCGAAATCAAAGGCAGTCACGCATGTGTAGTAACATCTGGTGTCTCGGACCATTTGCCGATTAGCGACGATCGGTTGCATAATATCTTCGTTAACGCTTTCGCTCGCATCCCGACCAACTCAATTATTACCGCTCGACATAACTGTCGAGAATGTACGATGGCATTACGCACAGGCTCGCATTTGATTTTGTGTCTTTAAAATTTCTAATCAGCCACCGTGCACGAATATTTTTCTTAATCGTAAGAAAATAACATTATTTAGATCAATAATAGTAATAATTAGAAACGGAAAAAATCTAATTAACTAAAATACTAACGACGATATTAGTGAAATATGTGATCCAAATCCTCTTAATTAGTCCTTTAATTGATCTTTTAATTAGCCTGACCAAAATCCTTTTAATCCATATATTATTAATTTATTAATTTTAATCCTTTTAGTATATCTCTCGACATGTATAATATAATTGAAATTATTAAATTAATGCATACTATAACTTCGTCTTCATATTAAATTTTCAGTCTATTCTTCTCAAAAGCCATATGATATTTTTTACCGTCCGTTCACATTTAGTTGGTTATGCTGCTTGAGAAATTCTGTTTTATTTAACTTATTGTGTCGACAAATGCGATACTCGTGTCTACGAAGCGAAAGGAAAGAATAGAGGGAACAATCGCCATTTAGGATATTTTCTGCTTAAACGATTAATAAACGCCGGATCTTTTTGAAGAAACCGATTCACGCGACCATCGCGTGTCGTTCTCCGAGCAAGAGATAATTTTGTGGAGTCTATCTCCCGATCCGGGGGGGAGAGGGAGAAACAGAGGTAAAATTTTGCCGATCGATTCCTTCGCCAGAAGCGAATAATTGCGCGCTTTGATGCATCCCATATGTCGAACGTTCCGGCGGCGGCGCGACGGTGCGAAATTCGGAGTCCGTCATTCTGTCTCCGTTTGCCAGTCCGTCATTTTTTTTTATCTCAAGCGATCAGGACCAGTAGCATCGTGCATATCGTTGTCAGACGGCGAGACCAAAAGCGCGGTTGACCGACAATTTCGTAGCAAGTGGCCCGGCCGTGTTTATACGCGTGACGCGCACAATGCGTCCGGAACCGGTTCGAACGCATCGCCGCATAGCGTTGCGCACGACCGCGGGGTTTGCAAAAGTCCTGCGAAAACTATATTTGCCCAAGGTAGAACGGTGGGCCGCGATCTTGTTCGTAAAAATTGAGAGAGTTTTACTTTCGCGAGTAACCCATAATTTCACGTGCAAACTCGATCGACAATCCTGATGTAGATGAGAAAACGTATAGGGAATTGCGCTGTTTGAAATATGTATGCATATATTTATTTCGGAAAAGTTCGCTATCTCGTGTCTCGCCGAACGAAGAATACTTTCGCAACCGTCATTCCAACTGCAAACGCGTTTCGTTGAAACTCGGTGGAGGCTCATTATTCTTCGTTCGCCGTGTGTTTAGAATGACTAAAACATGGATCTCCCAGCAAAAAATTTGCCGCCCGGTTGAGTTTAAGAGGTTCCTTTGTAAAAACGGAGATTAGAAATGAAGATCTATGCAGATGATGTAACATCAGAGGCAATGGAGGGAGAAAGAAAAATATTTCGCTCTACCGTAGGTATTTATGAACACACGTGTGTACGTGTACGCATGACAGTAAAAATAATATCATAGCCCCGCAGATGTCACCTGCCAGAGCACTTGCGCGCACGACAACTACATCTGGGCGATGAAAAAATGCGCGATGTCCTACTTATGAAAAAAATCATGGTTGCGCGCTTTTCCTCTGTCTCTGTTTAAACAACATCGCGCTGCATTGCGATTTTAATTAGAGAGCGTGCCGCAAGTGTCGACGACATTTGTGCTGATCTAATGGCGCATTGAATTTAACTGCAATTAATAATAATATTAATCGTATTGTAAATAGCAAACAGTTTAATTAATTGCAATTAAAGTATTTCGATGACATTAATCATAGCACGAGATTAAAATTAGCAATAACAAATTAGATGTACATTATGCGAGCAAATGTTGCGTCAAGAATAAAATCTGTAGTTAAACGCGTGTATTATGCCTTCACATCTCTCCGAAAACGTTTCTCCAAATTCCGAAGAGAAACAATTCGCTTACGAAATCACTTGTGGCGAGCCTTCGGTCGTGATTAAACCCTCGAATCCTTCAGGTGTACAATTAAGAAATTACATGTAGCGAAAATCTGGATCTTACATCAATCCGGGCTGGTTCGGCGGAGCGATTCCCGGCGAGCGATCGGGCCGAGGTGAAACGTATGCCTTTCGAATTTCACCTTTTTTTTCGCGTACACGATACAAACGGAAAGGGTGGACGAGGCAGGGCCCAAGGGGAGGGAGAGCGAGAGGAGGTGCAGTGATTTCTCAAGTGCCGTGTGCGCACCTGCTCCGCCGTACTCCGCGTTTCTCCGATCGCGGCGCGGATCGTCCTGGGAGATCCTATCGCTGCGGGGCACGCTACCTGTGTTTCGTATCTGTGCTGCAGGAATCGTCCCAGGCACCTGAATCGGCCGTTCGAATGCGAATACGCGAGCGGAGCCGGTGTGGCCCGCGGGATCCTCCCACCGTCCCTCACTCTTGAACGAGCGAGGGCTATCGATGACCAGGTGGTTCGCCAGGTGTCGGCGATCTCGACAGAAGGAGCTAATCTAACGTTCAGCGACGATTACGAAAGCGGTGGGTTAAGGCCTGATCATCGCACTCGCAAGACATATGTTGCACCAAGGCGAAAGCCCCCCACGAGAATCTTTTATTGTAAAAAGAAAGACACAGGCAATTTTTCTCAAGTAAATATTTTCGTGCGTTTTTAATGTGTGAGTTACATATTTGTAAACGAGTGTAATAAAAGTAGTGATACGTGTATTAAAAATAATAACTACATGTTGGAACAAGTCGCGGTATAATATCGCTGTTTTTATTGCAGATATACAGAGTTTGTAGTACCTTGTTTTTGAAAAGATTAAATTGTCGCATTTGTTGGAAATATCATAGAATATTTTTAATTTCTTTGCTTTGCTTATTTATACACTATTCACTTTTACAATTTTATAAAATTAATTATATTTCTCCATTTCTGATTTTATAAAATTAATTATATTTCCGTTTCTGACTGTTCTCAAATAGTTTGTGAAGTAATTTATTATACATTCTTATTGTATTTCTAAATTGTACTTTGGCAAGAATCTGTCCGTCAAATTAAGAACTTGTACGTATACCTGTGCATTCGACAAAAGGAGCTCATTAGCCATGGAATTATGAAAAGCGCACCGAGTTGTCGGCGATAGTTATTCAAATCTCTCCGCGCGCCCATGCGTAACAGCGTAATGATAATACTCGTTGAAAACGAGCAACGTCGATGCAGGAAACAAGTCAATGTCGTTAAAAAAAGCGTTTCAGTTCGGGTTACAATCCGCATCGTTTGTAATGGCAGCCAAGGCGAGAAGTATTTCTTTCCTTTCAAAGCTGCAAGTGAAATCAATGCAAAATAGGTCAACGTCGCGTTCTTTTGAGGCTTTGCGAACCAAGCACTTCGCCTGCTTGTAATTGGCGGCGCATAGAAACTGGGTTACACTCTGCTGCGACCGAGGCATCCACGATGACCCTATTGGCGCAAGTTCCCCGATCGCAGAGATGAAGCGAAGTTGTCCCTTTGTAATCAGATACTTCCTTTTTACCGAATAATTTCAATGGTATTTAATGACGTTGCGAGCGATACTCGCGTACGATATCGCGGTGGTACGTTCTGTAGCGGTATCAATTTATGTGCGGAAATTTTTTTCCAGAAATATTTCCGTGAACTGCAAAACGCGAGCAAAAAGCGCGATAAATCGTTCTTCTTTTTTAAAAAGAAAATAGTAATTTCATTCAATTTTTTCACTAAATTCTGGCGTTCAATTAAATTTTAATTATTTATAAGTAACATTTTTGATAGCTTCTTTTCTGAAATGCGGGTGACACGCAATAATTGTTACATATTACCATGTGATAATCAAGTTAATATAAATTAAATTATAAACGTTCCTAATCACCGTAGCTTTCCTGCGATGGATGTGACTAGAAGATATTAATCGGATGCATCTTCGATCTTGCATGATAACACGGACATATTATGTGAAATCACGTAGCACCCATCGGAAATGTCTCGAGAGATTTGCGTGTCAATCGGATTTCTCGGGTTTCGCGTCATGCCAGTAATTACAATGTCCCGTTAAGCATCAGAATTTCCGAGGTTTCCACTTTGTTAGAATTAGTGTCAAAAGTTGTGTAAATTGACTCTTCCAGATACAACACATGCCTGTCCATAGTTGCCAATTATTCCCCTTAATTACGCGTCCAATTTTACAATGCGTTTTGCAATTTCAACACGCGAAATACTCGATAGACGTTTTGTGAGCTTAAAAATATATTTAAAACATCTTCATTGCGATACATCAGCATGGCGAATTGCGCAAAAGCATTAACAGTTTCTCTACGGCTATTTATTAATCAAACTATATTTAAATACAACAGATTGTTACTAACAAGTTACGTAATATAGAAATATAAAATCCAGAGGAAATTCAAATAATTGATACGATTTATAGAAATTATAGATATTCAATAATTTCGGTATCAGCTAAAACTTGTATGAATTATTTATAAACTTGTATATATCTTTGTGAATATTTATACATATTTTGTGAATATTTTTAATATTAACAATCGCGTATTCGAATTTCTGGAGCGCATTCGGAAATGTGCTGATAGTAGGTACTGAAAATCTGTAACATATGTAACGAGAACTTCAGATTTTACCGTCAGTACATTTCAGAACCCTTAAAATGCACCCCATTCCGCGTAGAGTTCGAATCAAGCATATACGTGTTACTATTCATGATTTTCAGATAATACATGCAAGTTGCCATACAAGTTCACGTAAAAAGTTCTCATGCATTTCGCACAATGGACCTACACGAATGCACGCGTTGTAATACGCAAAATCATTCTCCTAGAGGCGCAATTTTCTCTCGCCGTTAAGTTGAATAGTAGACTCTATTTTTATTCGAGCCATGAGAAGCGAGAATCCTCTTCCACGGTTACCGCGATGCGCGAAACGCCTCGCAGCTTCTCGGGATATCGGTACAGCGAAATTCTACGATCCTAGGTTCTCTCGGATTCGATAGGTCGCGCGAGCCGTTATTGCAGGTTACACCTGTAAATCAGGTCCCCGAGGCGGTTACCACCCACGGGATTCGTGGGCAGAACACGCGCGGTCAGATCTACAGATTATACGGACGACTGGTATCTTGTTCCTCTTCCCCGCCTCTCGTTCCCTCTTTCACCCTCCGCCTGCGATCTGCGTCGGACCATGCTTGCCTGTTGGGCATGCACGCTGCACCTACGTACTATACCGTTGCATAGCGAGGGTACGAATAACACCGACTATCCCCAACAATTCAGCGCGGTCCTCTACGCCGGCTATGTTTATCGATAATACCGAGTCCAATGGCAAGCGTACCCATTTCGAGATCCGTTTCAACTTGTCGATCGACACACTTACTGCATCACGGAGTATGATTTAGTACATAGTACAATAATATCCCACGCTTTTCTCCAGCATCGTTTCTCTAACTTGGACATTTTCGATCATCGTGCGGGATCTCATGCTTAATAATAAACTTTTTGTGAATTTTATACATTCCATCTTTATGCTTTTAGAATCACGTCTCGAACGATGACCGAAAATATTGATATTTATTTATTTTGTGTTATATATGTATATATCGGTCGGTTTTCACTTATTAAAATATTTTCTAATATGGATTTGACACAATTCTTAATGTACGAAATATCCAATTGTGCATTATCACAAATCTCCCGTATTTAAAGAAAAATTATTTTGCTAAATTATTTTATGCCTAATTTTTGTTCGGACAGTTCAGACTAACAATTGCATAGTTATTTTTCTGACAACTAATCGCTAGAAGTGTGGAACAAATAGAATACCATTCTAATCCTATAGTTGTAAAAGTTGCAGAAAACTAAATGTACGTATTAGAATTCTAACGCATTAAATAAGTACTTTTGCACCTCGTAAGCCGAGAATTAGGTTGCAAGTAAAACTATATAGAGCCTCTATAGAGAAGGGCGTCCGCTCTAACGCGCATTCTTATTGGTCCATATTCACGAAGCAATTATGAGAACTACCGAATCTCTACTTTCTTTTCTACTTCGCCACATGGGATACGGCGTATAAAATTGTAGATTACCCAATAGCCCGGGGCGCCATCGCTTACCGTTGCAACGTGGCTTAATCCAGTGATGTTCGTTGCGCGCGATAAAGCGAGCTTCTCGGTGCAGAGAATACCCTCAGGAATTCGCGGCCAGACTCCTTTCGCGAGCATACGAATACGTAGTCGGAGAAAAAGGACCGTTTTTCTGGACATTCGGCCCTGACATCGTGTAAATGCGCGAGACATTGCATTGCCTCATGGAAGAAAAACAGTTTATATCGCCAGACCATACCACACGTTCAGGAATTATTGCTGGGAGGGGATTTAACTCTAAAATACCAGATACCAAGCTGCCCTCAACGTGATAAAAATTCTATGCGAAATATATGAAAACGCTTGCCGATTCGTGTTTTGTATGTGCGACAATACCCGAAATGAAAGTTTCGAGACGCTCAATACATTCCTCATTTGATTGTTTATAACATATCAACGAAAGAGGGATTGGAACTGAATCAGCGATCATTAAAGAAGTTTATTCGCAGAGTCCGCTTCCTCGACCGTAGTTACTCACATTCAATCGCGATGCATTCGTGGAGCGTAAGTGCAAAACGCGTTGGCTCACAAAATGAGCAGACGCGGATAAAAGAGCAGGAACGCGCGGTCGAACGTCAAGTACTACACAGAATCGCGAAATAACGTTTCGTTCGCGGCCGGCGGAAGTGCATAGTCGGGTGGTCGGTTGGTCGGTCGGTCGGTCGGTCTGTTGGTCGGCCTTGTCGATGCAACGCATCGTAGGGACGGGGGTTCATTACCTATGGAAAAATAAACTAAAGGGAATTGCTCTGCCGCCGCGGAGCCCGACTATGGAGGCCTGGTACAGCATTCAATACCCACCGCGCGCCGCAGCCCCTCTCCTCTCTCCACCCTCTTTCTCTTTGTGCACCGCAGCAGGATCCCTCATCGAAAGTACCTCGGCCTGGCCCTTATCCTCGTTCCGCTTTACCCCCTCTGTCTCTGCGCGCTCATTTCTTTTACCCTCCCACACTCCCCGGCCCTCCCCCGCGACCACACGTTCACATATGAGCCACTTAATGATTTAACCCCTCGCGTTATTAATCATCCTGATCAACTCTTGCGATGCGCCGCGGTGAAAGGATTCGTCCGACATGTACCGATCCGATTTCCTTTTTTTTTTACGTCGACCTCGTACGATGCATATCGGTATTAACGGGCCAGTAATGGCTTTCATTGCAATGTTACTGAGGTAAGGTAGAAAATTAATGCTTCTACCGAGTGAACAGCAGATTACACGCCTGTCAGAGAAACAAAGTATCGGATCGAATAAAGAGAACGCAGTCCTATAAAAATCTACATTTAATAGTTAACAATTGTTCATCTTTCTGTAAATACGCATGTTGTTTTCGTATAATCTTTTGTATTTTTAATTATTTATTCACTATAGTAATTAGATCAATATAATAAATAGATTTAATTTATATCGAACACGTATCGTATTATTAATGTTTAATGTTTTAATTTGTTGATTACCAAAGCATAAAATTTTACGAATTCTCTTTCGAGGTTCAATATGCAATTTTAAGCAATTTTCTATCGTTCCGCTGTTCTATTGATAAGCCGTTTTATCGGCTGTTACAACTATATTTGACATTATATTTTCGAGCGGACACGTAAGCTCTTCGGGGACGCAAAATCGTTTATCTCGACAGAGCGGCTCACGAATCGAATGATGAATCACACTCGTATGTTTTACTAGATCGCGCCGCACACATACAGGCGATGTACATATGTACAGGCGGCATCAACGAAATCTCGACGTAGGGAAGGAGACGGGTGTCGGACCTCTGGGCGAGCAGAGACGGAGCGAAGGAAAGGTGGAAGGGGACGAAGAAGACATAGATGAAGAAGCCGAAACAGAGGAGAGAGAAATTGGACAATAATGATGCGTTTCATTGAGCCCATTGTGCCCGGGATTCAAGTTCACCGACACAATCGGCATGTATCCATTCCCCGACACCATGGAGCGGCGCTATTCAATCGACTTTCAATTTCTGGATGGTGTTGCGTTCGTGTGCGCGGTCCCGGGCTACGTCTGCTGCAAAGGTCCGGTTAGTATCTGCGCCTTCCCCCTGCTGTTTCCAGGGATACATTAGACGTATTGTATCTGTCGATTCAGCCCGGATCTGCGGCGGCAATTTTTGCCCCGTCTTCTTTGTCGGTTTCCTCTCCTTATACACCCTTCAATCGTTATTCCTATCTGATATTAATTAATTTATATTTGTTTTTTGCTCGACTCCAATTCTCCGTTCTCTCCAATTCTAGTCTTTGACATTCATTAATTACGTTTGAGATCTATTGTCTATCCTATACTACGAATGATAAAGAGCACACTCCTCTGCTAACGTATAAAATGTATAAATGTATACGTGTACACGTTCAGAATGCAACAGAATGCAAGCATCTGTATTCAGTATTCATATTCACCGCAGGTAACAGACCAATTTTGTAAACTTATTTCTCAATATTCTTTGTCTCTACGTGGACGCCTTATTACCATCTTTATCTGTTATTTGTGAGTCTCCTCACGTAATATATATTCTTTTGTCTTTTGACGAGAAGAGAAAGAGACATTTAGAACGATAACATGCATTATCGCACGTGTTATGTTATAATTCTTTTCTTTAGAAGTAGTCGCATCTGCACATAATGCTATTGGAAATGAGCGATTATAAAAATTGACTTGATTACATGATCGCGAATTATTATGTAGAACACTAGTAATTCAATGTATGATCTGTTATTTGAATACGAAAGATGCGGGAACAATCGCCGCTAATAAATTAATTTGCTAAATTACTATTATCTATAAAAGCATGTAATTACGTTTGGTCCGCGAAATACGGTTTGTTACAAGCAATCGATCGTTTATATAACCCCGATATGCGTTACACTTTTCCTTCCACCTGTCTCAATTAAATCTCAAACCGAGAGTTATTGCATGTCCGTAACAGCGGAGAGAGAGTATAATTTGGTAAAATACGGTGGTACAATGTTCAGTTAATGTAAAGTATAACGAATCGATAAGTAAGGTCCGCGCGTTCATAGTCGTAACGAATATCGTATTAAAAAGTGTATTAGAGATATTCAGAATAAAATTAACGTTAAAATTAATATTTTAATTTATATACATTAATATACATATTAATATTTAATATTAAAAATTTAAATTCTTTATATATTTGAAATATATAATTATTATACATAAATCCCCTACATAGCGCAATTACTTTGTACAAATATAAATTAAAATACACATATAATATATTGTAAGACGACTTGACTGGCCATAGATGGTATTCTATTTATTACTACGTATCAACCATACGGATTGTGGTCCTCTACGAGTATTAAATTTTAATAATAATAATGTTAACGCATCTATTAGATACTCCCCCCTTCCCCCAACACCCTCCCATCACGAAACTGTTAGAAAATTTGTTGCGAAAAATATTACCTCAGCCAGGATTTGAACCTGGACCTCCCTATAAATTAAAATAATACGTAACATTTGATTGCGTGTGCAATTAAAAATTTTTTAACAGCCCTTGCGACTTTAAATCTTTCATTTGCACATGATAACCCGGACGTCGTTCAGGTAGATTAAATGTTCAAAAAACCGCGACGCGTTACCATGGTCAAAGCGTCTCTCCGAGATTCGGCTCGTCATCAGACATCAGAAGTTGCGAGCATTCAGCGCTTTTTGATCTGGAAAGCTGGGGTCGGGAACGCGCTGGGAATTCCGTGGTATTCCGTGCGCCATTGTCACGAGGAGATCACGTGTGTGATGCGTGAGGGTAGAATGCAGCCGGTCCCGGGATACCGAATAATAGATATTACCACAAAAGCGGCGTGCGCCGTCACGTTGAAAATTGATTGGACATGTACCGGTGGTTGATAAGGCTGCCTCTTGTTACTGGCCGCGATATATACCTATACTTGGCGCGCGCAAACGGCGGACACGGAGAAACATAGATCGCAAGTAATTACTTTGCGCCTCCTCTATCCTTCGCCGTTTCACGGAGACGGCGTGCACACGCAATTGTGTTACTGAAAACGATAAACGCGGCTCTATGGAATTCCCATTTATACGTTAGTAGCATATTTTAAGATGCAATTTTATTGCAATACCGTCGTCGCGTTTATAACGGTGTGTCAAATGTAATATCATTAAAGTAAAATCTCTTAGAGAAATATACAGAGAAATTTGTAAAAGCATAAAAAAGACTGAATAAATTATGCATTAAGGATCAAGAAGATAATATAATCTTATTCTCTGGTTAAATTTGAGAAAAACGCATTATACAGAATAGAAATAAAGAAAGCACATATGCAATCTATTATAAATGACTGCAATGAGTTTATGAGTTAATTTGTCTATTAAATATATCTCATTTTTACCTCCCATATTCGAATATAAATATTGGTTCCGAGTCCGTGATGACAGCGATCGTTTCTCGCGACAGCTAGTCGCGATCTAACAGCACAGTATTTTCCTTTTATTCTCAAAAATTAGCAAACAGACGTTTACTTGGACGATGTTGTCGCTTCTGCGGCATGGTCGTCGCGTTTACCTCCGCGCCCCATACTAACACCGGCTATGCCGGCCGTCCAGAGTGCGGATAATCTAATTATCTTGGACGACAAATCTCGTTACCCGTGTCGCGGCTGTTGCCGACGACGCGGCACGGGAACGAGGACAATGCCGTGACGACCTAAACGCAAAGGCGTAACGCAGTGACTCGGCACTGCAGTCAGAATGAAATGGGAGGATGCGAGCCGGAGCGCGAGGGAGAGAAAACGGGACGGGGATATCGTTAACGTAATCACGAATTTCTCTACGAGAATTATTCGTCCGCCTCTGCATACCGGTCGGCGGAAGGTAGGCAAGGCTGGAGGCCCGGGCTAGGGAAGAAAAGAAAAACGTTTACGGGGGCTTATGTAAATGCGGGTAATTAATTTCGCGAATCCTATTAGCCCTGCACAACGGTCGTAGGTGCGGGAAGGCGGGAATTTAACAGAGGAGGCACTTTTCGCAGTACCGGATTTTTTTCGAGAGTCCCGACTTCGGAACGCAACCGGAGGTTAATTTCGAGGAGAGAACGACGCGTATATATGCATACATCTTCGAAAGTTAATTGGATCGCTCTTCCCGAAAGGACGCACGCTCGCCGACTGCGTTGTTGAATAATCGAACAACGACTTCCTGGCGCGGAATCTGTAATTACCACTGATGCATGCATATCACACCGTTTTACCGAATTCACTGTTCGTACTATAAATCCGCGCTTAGAGAACGGATGCAAAGAACAGACGCGATAGTATCAATTTTCGAAAGATTTAGTAATAAAAAAAGACTGTGGTATGCATGCTACACTCACAGAAAAAAGTCGTATCAGCAACTAGAAATTTGTGGACAAATAGCGCCTCAACTATGTGCTATAAAGTTGCAGTAACAACAACAAATAAGTTA
>NJRQ01000033.1:662574-684464 GCA_003063805.1 Aphaenogaster ashmeadi | reverse complement strand
TTTCCGTGTAGACGTGGATACCACACAATACGAAATAATTTTTATCACGCGATTAATAATGATAATCTTAAAATAATATGCCATTTTATCTCTCTTAAGATTCACACAAAAATTCGGATCTCGCTCTCTTGCAGTACAACTTGCATCCGCCATAAATTCACCCCTGCCACTGCGCGACAGTAAATCCAGTTTATCGTCGCACTCATCCTTTCGCAGTATCGCTCGCATTGTTGTCATAAAGCATCGGGGACGCTTTTGCTGACCCGGCCGGCAACAGTTAATGTGTCCATCGTGAAAAATTCGTTAATTTCACAGTGACTGCATCTGCGCGCGCGGTCGGTTCTCGTGCACGCCGAGCGGGTGCTTTTGTTCGCGCGCGCGTGCATATACACGCGCGCAAATGCACGCGGGCGGACGAGACAAACCGGGACTGCTCTGTATCGTCCAACGTGTGTTTGGGGAAGGTTTCCCCTCCAACGAGCCGCGTGTATTATTGACGGCTCAAATTCATTAGATTCTCTCGCGACGCCGCCGAGGGGTTTTGGGATTCCGCGAGGGTGAAGGCGATAGAGCGAGCATTCGAACCTCGCCCTGACTGACATGGAAAAAGTTAAAGGCCGCAGATACATATCGGATTATTTCTGAAAGAGATGATTCTACTGATACTAAAAATATGGTAATTCTCTTATAATGTAAAAAAGATGAGAAATTTTGAAGAGAGAAAGAGCGAGACGCCAAAGTGTGAAGAGAAGGAGAGAGAATTTAATTCTTCAGAAAAATATGTGTAACAGCTTTATATGTGCATGTATATATAATTCGTTTTAACCCTTCAAGGCCCAGGCATCGATTCCGTTTGAGTAAAATTTACGATCAACGATCACAATAGTGACTTGTTTAGCAGGAACACCATTGTTTTAGGAATTGAGATAGAGAATCTAGCTCCATATAAAACGGATCAAGAGTATTATATCGACAGAAACGCTACTTTATCAATACAAAACATTTGGGAAGAACTCAAAGTGAATGTACATAATTATGTACACTGGGCCTTAAAGGGTTAAAAAATAGTAATGTACTTCTCTCTGTCTCTTTTCTTTTATTCTTTAGTATACGTTTAAGATATTTTTCGACGTCAATATAACAATACATAATTGTATTATATAACATAGCGAAATTAGCGATATCAGAGTGGTAGTATTTTATTATAATATTAATATCATCATTTGTAAGTTAAAGTTTTGTGGTCTCTCGAATAATTGGAGTGGTCTTCTTACGCGAGGAAAATGAAATTTTACGATGTTTTTAAGAAGCTGTGTAAGTTTCACGGAGCTTCGTACAATTCACCATAAAAATCGTGATTTAAGATTCTGTCGGTAGCTCTAGAATTGTATCTCCATCATCCATTTTGTTCCCTCCGATCGTTGGCTTGGTGCAAACGCATTTTTCTTTCGACGCCGCGGAGAGGCGGGGGCATAAGTTATTCCTTTGGTTCAACGTTACGAAGGTCCTCGAGGGACGCTACAGCTGGCGATACTTTCTTTTTCTCTCTTGTTCTCTCTTGATCTGTCCTAACGTTTACGACGAATTGTATGGAGAGGAAGGAAAAAGTCTTTCCTTATTTTTTTGCACTTTTTGCGGGGCGAGCATCGCTTGATGCATAGCCGCGTTTAATACCATTATGTGCCTTCTACCTTTCCAATGACAAATCATTCCGGCTTCTAATACCGTCGTCTGTAAATATTCTTAAACGTGAAATATAACACGCGTGGGTACAAAACAGAGAGGAGTATCATTTGTCGAAAAATAACCGGAGATGAAAACAGCCGGAAAAAGCATCCTCCGATAAAATGTCTCGATGGATCACCTGCGTTACATTTTTTTTGCAGTAGCGAGTGCTCAGGCTCGCGAATTCCGAAAGTGCATTTGCATAGAGAACTAGCGCCCGAATAGCTTATGTCCCTAAATACAAAGTCTCCTTCTCTCAGCGGCGTATTGTCAGTAGTACTGTCTGGTCGGAGTGATTAACTCCCCTTTCATTATCGTCGCTTCCCTGACCTTCGTCGTATCTCTTCCTCCGTTACGTTCTCGCGCGCATTCCTCGCGCATTTTAAAGCGTTCCCGTCACCTCGTCGTGCCTCCGCCGTCTCCCTGTCGAGGCACGAGTTAATAATGTCCTTGCAATTAATAATTGCGGAATTAATACTGAGACGTGAGAATAAAGATAGATGGGATGTTTTTCGGAATTTCTTCGCTTCTCCCCTCGGTTGAATGTTTTTTATGTCATCTCTATTTTTTACGGTCTATATTTTTATCGTTTCCTTTGCAAGTATATGAGAAATATATGTTTTTTAATTAAACGTAACTATGTCATATAAAAATAAGTTAAAAACTTAGTTTTTAGCTTTCTATGGTTTTTTTCAGAAAAATATTCTACGCAAAATTCTGTTGTTCCATTATATTGCAACAAAAATATTCGCACACGGAAAAAACAATAAGGTTGCCACAACCACAATAATAGTAACATTTGGTACAGCCACGTCCTGTGGTTATCACATTCACATTGTTTTGTGTAGTGCATCTATATATGTTTGTCTCAACATTCACTATGTTTGTCTCAACATTCACTATGTTTGCTGTACCAAATGCATATAGTTGCCTTCACATCAATGTGAATGTGACAACCACAGGACGTGGCTGTACCAAATGTTACTATTATTGTGGTTGTGGCAACCTTATCGTTTTTTCCGTGCAGGATTACAATTTAAATACATATTTTTAAAAACATTTTGCGATACAGACCCAAAGATGTCATAAATGATGATTGGTTCCATACTATAAAACAACATCGTTTATTGCTCAACATTACTATTATTGCATGTCAAAATTTTGTTTTCTTTATTTTTTGAACGATAGATTATAAATTGCATTTTAAACAAGATCTCCTTTGTAACGTATCACACTCGTATTCAGGGGATAACCGAAAGACTATATTCAACTCTTTAAATAATGAACTGCTCTATATTGAATATCCATTTTTCCGAAAAACCAGCTCCCAGGTATTAGTTTCACTCGTTACAAACGTAACGGTGTAACGTAGCATCGTAACTCCTCGGCAATTCATCGCAATTACAATCGACCGCTGATCGTTGCGCACTTCGATTTGGAAGCCGCGACGAATTGACGACCTACCCTATTTTTGAATCAATTGATCGCTATGTGGGAACGTAGATTTCATGAAAAGCCATTCGCGGCGTAGGTCATTCGATGAAATCAAATGTCGAACTCACCAGATTCGTTTTATCCCGAGCATATTCGTGTGCGACTGTGCTACATAGAGAGAGAGAGAGAGAGAGAGAGAGAGAGAGGGGGGGGAATGTAAAAAACTGCAGTCCGAGAAGATTGAATGATCGCACCGGAATAGATTAATTCCCCCCGGGGATCGATTTTGCGGAACGCGGAGGCATTTTATTACGGCTCAGTCCTTGGCCTGAGAGAGATAATGAGTTGACCTAATAACCCGAAAAACCGCGAGCGGCATTATATCTGTGTTTGACGAACGAGCTCTCTCTCTCTCTCTCTCTCTCTCTAATCCATCGTTTCCGATTTTAATTAATTTTTATCGTGCAACAACGCCAATCCAAAAAAGGGATTTGATTTACTACCGCTAACGTTATTCACATACACGCTGATACATATCGATCCCGCATATAAATTTGCGCTTGTGCTTCGTCGGACTATACGTTATGGCGCTACGTGTTGTTCGAATCCAGCAGAGAGAAATGCGGTACAATCGGGCAAAAAGGGCCAGCGCTCTGCGGCGCGTGCGAAGTGCACTTGCGGCGGACCCTTTCGACCCCGTGTTGACGTTGCAGGGATAGAAAGTGCACGGCTGTCGCAAGTGCAATTAACTGCGACATCGGCGGATGAGCGGACGGACGGGCGGTTGCGCGCGGCGCGGCGTCGCGGCGCGCGGAAACTCTCCCGTACTCGTAATTCGCAAGATATTTCGCACGGTTAGACGAAACTTGGCAGAGTTGAGCGCGTGACACCTGCCGCACCGTAATCAACCTGCCGAGTTAACTGGGTTTCTCGTTCTCTCGGCCGTGCAGCAAACCGGGCCGTTGCCGGAGCTGCGCGCCATACCTCCTGCAACGGCAAACCGCAGCGGCACAGCCGACGTATATTGTCTCAATCTCCGGGGTTATCCGGGGCACACCGTCTAAATTCATGCCCGATCGACCAATGGAAACGCCGACGTATGTACCTCTACATACGGCGGAAGTTGGCGCGATTGCCACCGTGGTAGCTGACGCTACTTCTCAAGTTATGCTCGGTAATTGAGATTTCGGTGAGGGACATTAGAAAGTTATAAGCCAAGTAAAATCTCGCGTTGCTGCGCCACTATTACCGAAATTAAATGAGCAGATTAATTAGTTAATTATGCAACGTGAAAATGTAACAAGAACGTTACGTATTGATGCAGCTGGCAACGTATATTCATGTGGGTAGGAAAGTTGTGAAATTATTGTAAATTAAAATCAGTAGAATAATTAAAGCTTTTCCTGGTTTAATTAATCTTTAAAAAAATACTTTAACAACTTACAATAAAACAATAGAATTATTTATGTGTTCGATACACACTTGAAAAAAACATAATCCTAATGTGCATTAATGTTAGTCATACACGTATCATATAATAATATTTTAAAAAACAACACAAAATGAAAAAATGTCTGTATATCTGATGAAAAAGATGACAAAATGGTCTTATTATATAGCAATATATCATGGGAAAAGCAGTGTCTTTCTTATAAAAATGGCCAAACAGAAATAATTAAAAATCACTTCTCTAACGCAATATATTACAGCTTCACTATTAAAAAATTTTTTTAATTTATGGATTTATAATTTTAAAAAAAATTTTTTTTATGAAAGAGCGATCGGTTATATTTTTTCATGCGTTTTAATCGTGCGGATAATAAACTTTTGACTGGACGAATATTCGTTCTAATTGAATCGGCTATCGATAAGAGTTTCATAATATTTGTTAGGATATCTTGATTTCGATTAGGAACGATTTTTTCTTTATCATTAATCGTAGAATAAAAACGTATGTAAGAACAGAAAAACGCTGAAAAAGGATGAAAACTGAGACAAATTGGGAAAGGCGCAATATGTAAATGTAAAAAGAGCAAGGAATGTCTCCGGTGGTGAATACGCGCGCGATTTTCTTCACACATATCAATTATCAATTATGTTTGCTTTATCCTTTGAAGCCTATATCCTATCGTGCGTATAACTATCACGTGTCGTGAATAATATCTGCCTTTAAGCTTACTAATTACGATACAGCGATACAACGCCCGCATAATGAAACATGCATTACAGAATGTGTAACGTTAATTACGCGATGCCAACAAGCACATACAGAAACGTAATACAACCTCATGCTCTACACGTGTTGCGTATTCTAATCGAGACGATATATTTAAACAATATGTAAATAAATAACACGCTGCATATTTCGGGTTATCGGAGAAAAGATTTACCAGCATTGCAACGATGCGGCTATCGAGAAGATTATAGAAAATTTAATTATTGAAAACTTTGTTATAAAGGATAGAATTTACTGATATCGAATTTTATTCAAGTAGCGATTAGCTTCTTTTATTAACATACGAATTGTTTATATTGTCGCATGTACTACTTAAATATTAAATATACGTAAAATAAAATGTAGTAATAAAATTTTCATATACCTTAAAATAATGAAGGTACGTAATACTTAAACGTATGATGTGTTCGTCAGCAATAGTAGCAGAAAGGCAACAACAGCAAGAGCAACAAGTGCGCCAGTCGTAATTACCCTCCATTTCGCTTCACGAACTGTTACCTCGCAACAAATAGACATTTCATGGAAACAGTCAAATAGATTATCAAATTTATAATAACATCTGCTTCAAAAAGACTGCATGAATTCTTTAAATTGTTCATCTCATCACGAACAGTCAGATATGTCATATCGATATCACGAAAGCTTCTTTACTCAGCCATAAACATATTAATACATCATAGAAAAATTATGTCATAACAAAACATGATTCTACGAGAAATATAAAAGCTAGACATTTATATATGTTATGAATGCAATGAACCATTAATGGAAGCATGGAGATTAATGTACAATCATAAAAGTAAGACAAGCATGACAACATGATAAACAATCCAGTTCTCTTGTTATAACGCTACGGTAGATACAATTTCAAGCAATCAAGATTGAGGAAAGAGAGAGAAAGATAGTATATAAAATTTGATTATCATGTATGTTTTTGTAAAAAATTTTCACCCTAATTAAACTCGGCATGTATTCATATGCAGATAATTATTACGGTGGCCAAATTAAATTGACGAAGACGTCGACGAAGAGTGAGGTTTAGCCGACACGACGAGGGTAAAAACTGCGCCATACAAGCGAGAGTGCAGGAGCGGCGCGAAAACGAAGGAGAGCGCGATAGGCAGAGAACGAAAGGAAGATAGCCCTCAGCAACCCCACCGATGGCAACTATCTCTCCCAGTGGTGGATGCACGAGCAGCAGGAGCAGCAATAACAGCAGCACCACTAGCACCAGCAGCAGCAGCAGCAGCAGCAGCGGCGGCAACCTCCCCCCGAAAGCGCAGAACGTGGCGCATGCCCATCCGGGAATCGAACCCGCGGAGGCACAACGTCACCGGCGAACCAGCCGCCGGGTTCCTCAGTACGTTTGGCGAACAGTTCGCGAACGGACGTATTCCTCCTCGTGAGCTCTGGAGAACGTACTCGTACCCGAGCATAAACACAAGCGTGTTGGCACCAGAGAGACGTGGGTGGTCTCGGCTCGACCCGTGCCGCCGACCGGGGCACCACACGCGAATGCAACGACCCTACGATCCGCACGCGGGACGAACCACTTCTCGTCCTCGCCGTAGCCCACTTCCTCGTGCGTCGATCTTTCGGCGCGAACGCCACGGTGACGCGGCGAGAATATCCTCCAGCTGGTCCAGGCTGGCACACAACGGTGGCCCATGCATGCACTGACCTCGTCGTCGAGAGCTTACATCGCGACGCACACCACCAAGGTCGCCCGCGATCAATGAACGTGGCGCTCACCGCCACGTGACCGGACGACAGCGCGGACGAAAAACCGGAGGCCGCGCGATCTCGCATCCGTCGATCTCGCGAACGTGCCGCAGTTTATATGCCGAGGAACGCTCGAGGAATCCCGCGTTTCAGGGGGTCTATATGAATCGCTTGTCTCGCGAAAATTCTGAACTGTCGTAACCGCCGATAGTCTTCGGCGCGTTATTTTTCAGACGAGCGGATTCTCGAGGCGTCTCGTTTCTTGGCGTTCCTGACAGAGTCTCTTACATTTATACTTTGAAATTGAAAACCTCTTTGAAGAAGCAGTTGAAACCTCTCATGACAGACAGTTTCCTCTTCCTCTTGACACGTGACAACGGCGTGTTCGATCACGAGGTTAGAGCGAAAGTCTCCTAGTCTTCCCGGAGGTTCTCCAAGCGGCCGATCTCCTGTCCCTCGATCTCGAATTTACAGACACTGATTGTGCTATACAGAAAGGAAAGCGCTAATATTGTTGACTTCACTCGCGCTCCGCCGTGCATGCGGACCCTTTGATATATTTTCCGACTGTTAAAGAGTTTGTACGAGGGAAGGGGAAGACGGAAAGGGAGGACGGCTGTGACGTGCAGTGCAATCTGTGTAAAGTAGACTCCGGGGACCGCGGGAAGGCAGTTAGAACGTGACATGACGAGAGAGTTATAGAGGCCGAAGAGTACGGACGAAAAAAGCGGTGGGAGACAGACTTTAGTTAGACTTCCGAAGTGGAAATTGCTGCGTCAACGTGAGACTGGTAAGTTTTTATCTGCGATGTCTATCTAACTCTGTAGCCTGAGTATTACTATGTTACGTAAGAAATACTTTATACAGCAAACTGTAAATAAAAGAGTTGTTTAATGTTTGATCAGAGAAACGGGAAAAATCTCGGTGAAGTAACACGGCTATATCCATTGTTTATGATCATCTTCAAATGAGCAACAAGTGTGACTGGCATTGTGTCAGACAATCTATTTCTGATATCAGATTATAAATGGCTCTTTGTTGAATATATCGTGTAATTTTACTAACAAAAAACGAGGATATAAATTTCCAATGCTTACTACAATATTAATTTATGCAACTATCAACAACGAAACACTTGTCTGAACAATCGTTATCAAAAGCGGTTCACATTTCATATAATTCTTCTCATAAAACATGCCTTTTTCACTTTTCTCATATATTCGTAAAATAATAATGCAGATAATATATATAACAAAGACCTTTATATTCTTTTATGAAAAATGAACGGTTTAACTTGATTATCTAATTTAACAAGCAATCAGTCACGCTTGCGAAAATAGCTAGTTAGATGACAGATGATAATAGCTAGTTATACGTACGGCAAACGTTTTAGCGAATATTTAGCGCTCTGAAGCTGTTAGTTCGAACGTGTGCTTTAAAATAGTACACGGTAGGATAAAGAAGAGCAGAGAGAAATGAGTAGAGACGCAAGAAGAGCGGAGAGTGACAAAAAGGACCTGCCGTACGAGCATGAGTGACGTTAAGCTGACATGAACGGAAGGGCTGGCCAAAGTCGTGGGTGGTCCGTAAACGGGAGAAAGATAGAGAAAACAGTTGACAAAGCAGAAGTGTGGCAGAAGGACGGAAAGATGTAGCAAAGTGTTGCGACCGGATAATTGGAAAAAAGAGAAAGAAAATTTGTTGCTTGACAAGACGGAGCAGTGATCTCGTTCAATTTAATATGCATAATAATATAACTCGAGAGTTAAAAATTCAGATAGCATGTTTGTCCAAACGTGTTATCTTTGCCGAATCATGAATTTAGATGTTGATTATTCAACTATAAACTCGATTGATTTATGTGCATGCGCTGATAAAGTCATCAATTGCCAAAGTTTGCGTGCAGCTTTTACAACTCTCGCGTACAGCGATACAACTTTTTAACAACATGTAAATATTTTATGAAAAATGTAACATCGCATTCATCTCAATCATGTCAAGAATTAATGCTCCTTAAAAGATGATATTGCGTTAAATAATTTGTAAATTGATTGATTCATATTATTTAATACGATATAATTTTGTAACATAAGAAATAAATGATATAAATTTTAAAAAATACATATGCATATTAATTTTTCCGTGTTGCGCATACGAATTTTATTTACCAATATTCCAAGGTAAAATTTTTGTTATTCCTAATAAAATCTATATCCTGCAAAATTCCACTTTTTAAGGGTATGGCTAATTATATTACCGTAGTTTGATATGAATGAAGAAACCAAAATAATTTGCAACAAAATTAATTAGATCTTTTGCGGCACAATTAATTTACTTGCGGTGCGCAAACTTTTTCCTCGCGTCACATAGACGTATATGTGTGTTCGCGCGAGAAAACTCGCCGCAGTCGCACGCGACGTTAGTTTTTTGCGTAAACTTAGTTAAGTAAGTAACCAGAAAAAGAGAGGCGCACATAAATGAACGTTACGCAGGAACAAAAACTCGACCGGTCCTCTATTGAACCCTGTACGTCACGCAACGCCTTGTTAGGGAAACATCACGCAAATAAATTTCGACGGATACAAAAAGAGATTCGATCGTCACGATGATTGCACGTCGCGGGCGAAGTCGGGAGGCCGCGCGTAATTCAGCGCGCCGAAAGTTAGTAGTCATTAATTTTCTCGTTTCGCTTAATTAACGCCGTTGCGACGCTTTCATTCAAGACTCGATATACGAGATTGGAGCAGGTTATTTCAATCAGCACTGGTGTATGAACTTGCGATTTCACCGACGAGATATCGGAAATGTTTTGTTAACTCGGGCTATTATTTAATTAATTACCAACTTACTATTAATAAAATAAATAAAAGAACGAATAAGTAGGAATGTAGTATCAGAGTTGCGTTATTTTAAGAAAGCTCGAGCTTAAGAATAAAACTACTAATACGTGTCACGCGAGTAACTTTTTATGCGGTTGCTTATCGTTGGTTGGAATGAAGCTGGAAAGTTTGGTTTCTTTTTCAGAGCAAAAGTACTAGAAGCTTAGTAGTTTTGTTTCAACTTTTTGAATTGGTTGGCTGTAAAAAGCGTCAATATCACTCTTGCTACGTTGTTACCTTTGTACCTTTTGCAATAACGTAATGTCTATTGAAATGTCGCTGCCTGATATGTTGTTTCGCGATGAAGAGGATCGGACTGATTGTCAGAATTAATTAATTGGGTTTGCAGTGCACATTTATATCCCATGCAAAAATACAATTTAAATGGAAATTCCGTGACCCCGATTGAATTTTCAGTATAACATAACGTTTGTTATCAAAACTATGCTTCACACCAACGCGTATTTTATTCGTGATAACATTTCTATTCGGTGCAATATGTAGATGTTTTGAGAAATATGAGTTTAATTGTTTTCCTTTAGATTTTTTATAAACACGTGTCTGCGCACTACGCAGACGAGAAAAACACGGTAGAGAGAAACGGATAATACAGTCCGAAACATTGAATGGCAGTCGGTAAACCCCATCCAGTAGGAAAGGGCTTATTCTCGATTGGACAAATTGCCGCCAATCATAAATAATTGACAGACAATCGCGAGGGATTTAGATTTACCAGCTCGGCACGTCCATAACTTCGATACTGATTTGTACCAACTCTAAACCTTAATTTGGAGTGCGTTCGTCCATATTTGTGTAACCGCACGCGAGTAATACACGGGGGAAAACCAATGCCGCTACGCTCTATATTCCATGCACGTCATTCTCATCAGGAATACGTTTAGTTGTAAAACGTTTCACGCGTACGGGCACGCATTAATATATTTTGTAATATTATTAATGTGCTCATTTCCAGCGGATTTGTTTGAAACGTTTCATCGAGAGTGCGTCAAATATTATAAAATATATGATACTTCTTTGCCAACAACTGAGGCATGTCCAAAACTTTTAATAACCTAAAGACCAATAATTATTAAATTAACGTTTTCATAACTGAGATTTTTGCTTTAAATAATATAAAAATTCTAACAGATATAATTGCGTTACATATATCGGTCCATAGATCAATTTACCGACAAGTAATAGCACTTTTTTTCTCTTCCCGGAGTATAAAATTATTTAGAATACTAGCCAATGTTTGTAGTACTAACTAATTGCATTTATTAATGTCAATTTAAAAATATAAAATGATGTAAGAAAGAAAGTAAAAGATAATGCCGACTCTAAGGGCCAATTTCACCAACCACAGTTAACTTAACCGGCCGGTTATTCCATTGGAATTGACCAATCGCATTTGTTAATTTCGCTTAACGACAAATGCGATTGGTCAATTCCAATAGAATAACCGGCCGGTTAAGTTAACCGTGGTTGGTGAAATTGGCCCTAAGAAGATTAGCCTTTATCCCGAAAAAGAAAACAATCTAATTATTTAGCCAGTTAACGGATTTCTTTGCAAAAACCACTGACGTGCAGCTTGCGTGTAGCTTGGGAATTTGTACGGACCGCGCGTGATTCGAGGAACAGACGTCGCTGCCGTATATCGAGATGGCGAATACCAAGGGGTAGATGTACCGGCTTGCAGGGGTAGCATGCCTCCCGCGCGATCAGATACCAAAGATTACAAACGAAATACCACTGAGCTACTTTTATTTTTGGAATTCCGTCATAAAAACGCTGTCTAAGTAGATGTAAATTGTTCCTGTATCGTCATAATTTCTTAGATAACAAACAGATTACAATCTGCGAAGCGTACGGGACTTTTAAGTTTACACAAACTAAGAGTGGAAATAAATAAAATTGAATGTAGAGAGTGATACGAAAGGAGGGACGTAAGACTAGAATGCCGAGTACGAGAGAGATGAGACTGTGCACGAAAGAAAGAGGGAGAAGTATGAGATGGACACGAAGAGCATGCAAGAGATTTGATGGAGGAGGGAGATATAGATGAACAGTACAATGCGGGGAAAGAGAAGTAAAGCTGTTCTGAAATGAGGTCGACATAATTGCACCCGTAGTCGTACTGGAAGTAGACGAACGCTAGGGCAAGGGATGTCGCGACGGGGTGAGGACAAGCTTCGTATAAGAGAGTTGGCCGCCACCCATTGTCTCACGCAGAGACTCGGCCCGGCACTGATTAAATACTTGACACATCCTCCGCCGCTCCGAACCGGGCATAACTTTGTTCGAATTGTAATTACGGGCAGGATCGGTCTTCGCTTACGAATGAGTTCCAAGCGATCCCGGGGCCCCTCCGCAAACTTCGGCTCGTTCCTTTCAGATCGGTCGCGGTCTGCCACCCCCGCGGCAGCGAGCTCTGACTTTCTATGCGAGCCCCCGTCTCGATTCTGAACTTTTTGAAACGTTTCCGGGAATTGTGCGCGTGGTCTCCTGAATAACAGTCTGTTCTCTGCTCCCCATGTAAACTCTAAGTTATTGATTTGTATTGTAAGTACATCGCATTTCTGGAGGTAATTATCAAGAGCGAAGCTACACTACTTCTTTTGTAATCATAGTTGAATAATCAATGTAGGATATTTATTTCTAGATATTTCGAGACACAGGTCGGCTAAGCTAGATACTTAAATGTAAATACTTAAATGTTCTTATGATATTTGTATATATGTTACCGTAAATACCCGAAATCCGTCATTTCGCGAACTTACTAGTAAATACCCGAAGAGTATATATATAATTTTCGGGTTTTTACTAGTAAGTTCGCGAAATGAAGAATTTCAGGTATTTACGGTAACATATATATATAATTTCTTATGTCTGTTTGTGCGGCGAATTTTGAAAGATAACGTTCTCGACGAGAGGTGAGCCGTCCTCGAGCGTTGCGAGAGAATTCAGTCGTCCTCTAACGTTAAGAAAGAAGCGAAGCTAGAGACGTCGCGCGCCCCGCGAATTAATATTCGAGAACCGAATCGGGTCCGAGACCCATTTTATTGTAAATCATAATATATATATCAATAAATAAACTAAATTCTAAATTATACTACATCAATGTTAATTGTTATAATTAGAATCGACGTTTGAGAGACAATATATCTACTCGAGAAACAAAATTGTCGCAATTTAAAAGTTTTATGATTGCAAATTTTATGGTTGATTTCAATTTTTTTTCTTTTTACTAGCCATTGAGTTTGATTTAACTGATTCATATAGCGTGATAAAAAATAAGTTTAACTACTGTTCAAGTTAAAACTGGTGTTAATGAAACAGATTATTACTAACATTACTTTGGGTTAAAATCAGTAGGCCGCGTAGGGAATATACAAATATGCGACTGTGCCCTGCACTTTATACGTGCATAATATGTTCGGTCTCGGTCTCCCGTAGCGTAGAAGCGAGAGTACGCCGCAGTTTATCGCGGGTACCGGTTTCTAGCCCCCGAGGTGTGGGGATTATGCAATTTAAAATGAGTTAATTGAAGTGCAATAAGTCGTTAAAACTCTCGAGCAAATTAATTAATATGAAAGAGGGAGGGGAGGAAGGGAGAGAGAGCCGGTTAGAATGGGGCAGCGCGCGAAGCGGTCGCGCCCTGCCTTATCCTCGCCGCCCCTTGGTTTCATTCTTGCGACGCTATTACCCACCGACATCGGCCATGTCCGTGGCACGTTCTCGGTTCTCTCAGTGCTGGAACAGGGCGTCCACGCCGCCTGCAAAAGTGGTGGTAACGATGAGGTTGGAGGTAGAGGACGGCGCAGGTCGATGAGAAAAGCACGGTTAATGAAATAATGTACGCTCGAGGTAGTCCTCGAGTACGCGGCGCGCGCGGATTTAACTTTTGCGCGAAAATGCTCGCGCACTGGGAACGAGGGAGAGAGAGAAGGTGAGAAAGATAGAGACGGGATCCCTGCGTTCCCTCAACTTCGAGCTAAGTCGCGGCTTTATTGCCGAGGGAGGGCCGATCGTTGAAATCAAAGGCCCTCGCAAATCGTAGCGTGCTTAATTAAGAATTCTGCGTGCTGGGGGAGCGCAATATCGTCGACTTGAATGGAGGGCAGACACGCCGAAGAAGCGCTCTCGCGTGGAATTTTTGGTGTTTCGACGGTTCCACGAATTACGCGTTACGTGCTTTTATCAGCATTCGATTAATTATGCGTCTGCCATTTGTACTTGTTAAGTGCGAATGCTAAATTTGCGTGCATCGCGAAACAATTTCGGGATTGTCTTGCTTTAATACGTTGTTTGCATTTACAAAATGTGACGTAAATAAAAGAATGACGAATGCGAGAACCGACAAGTGTTCACAAATTATGTACATTTCACAAATCACTTATTCATAAATCGAAGTCCAGTTGTAGATACACGAGTTTTCACTATGTATGCAATCTCTTTTAAAAATAAATTCATTTTAGTTGAAAAGGGGTAGGCGTGCAGAAAAGCGAAAAAAGCAACTATCGTTCGGAGAAGTCTCAATATCTGGGTAAGAGGAGAAAGATCTCTGGGGAAATAAGCGGGAAAAATAAATTATATCGATATCTCTCGTACAATCCACCTGTTTATGAAATAGTTATGAAGTTTTATTGCTCGCGGTGAGAAACGTGTTCGTTAATGCTGACATTACAAACGTCCGTTTGACACGTTTCCAGTTTAATTACTTCGACCGCCACTAACGGACAAACTTTTCGCAGAGATATTTCCTCTGTTCAATGGGTCATTTGGCGTGTCAATTCTCTGATTCTCACGTGCCAAAATTTTTTACTATATTTATACCCGTACAATATAACGCGGTCATTAGTTTTTTTTACAAAGATAAATGTCTTATTCTTTACTATATAATAAATGAGAACGTGGAGATCTTTTTATACAGTAAAGAATCCATTTTGTTTTCATGTGCATAGTACTTCACATATGACGTATTGGAAAAGAATGATATTTTTCGTGTTTCATTGCTGCATTATTTTCGTATAATTTAAAATAAATCAAAGTTCAACGTATAAAGGGATTAAACGAGTGCGAAATAATATCATCTATAAATGTCAACGTATCGTGCGTCTTATATGCCTCGCTTCTATTATCGGAGCTTAAATAATAGAACACGATCTTAATAGGGTAAAAGAATATAAGTTTTCACGCCGCCGGAATAAACCGTACTAAATTTCACAGGTTAAACTAGTTACCACCCCTCGATGTCTCGCGTTACGTAATTTTGTTCACTTGGAAACGACCTTGGTTCACTTCCTTCATTCCGCTTGCTTTTCATCCTTTCTACATGCGTTTTCAGGCGTGTGTGTGCGTGTGCGTGTGTGCGTGCGCGCGCTCCCGTCACTGAAAACATTTAGCGCTGCAAACCGGTTTTAAAGGGTCTAACGAACTGCGAAGCCAGGCTAATTGAGACCGTTGCAAACGCGCCTGTATCTCCGTCGGAACCAGTTTACTGCACGACGACAGGTGTAACACGAGGATGTTTCGTCGCTTTACGAGCGCTAATTCCTTTAAGCCGGAGGTTGAGGAAATATTATGCGAGAGAAAGAGAAGTCGAGAGGAGAAAGGGAGTGAGAGAGAAGAAAAAATTCATAGATCTATCGGTGCTTCCAAAGTTATCCCTCTTGATATAATGTCAGATTAATAATTTAAAGCTTTTTATAAGAACGTTCTACAATAAATCGTTTCCTTAAGATCTTAACTGTGAAAAATTGGATACGAAATATTTCGCGAGTAAAATTTATAAATTATTACCGCGCACTGAATACTCTATTTTAGTATAGCCATCGAAAATTTTCAAAACATTTCTCGCGGTTACGAAACGTAGCGTAATATTATTTTCTAGAAGAGTTCCCTCTCTCGATACGAGGCGATACGAACGCTGGAGTAACGAAATTGGATAACGTCCATTCTCGTGCGCAACACACCAAAATCGGCAAAATTGTATTCCGGACTTTGTTACGTGCGAGCACCTTCAATTAGGAGTTCAAAGCGAATGAAACGACAGTTTTCCGACGCGGCGTAACAGTGCAGTCCCAGCGTAAGTGCAACGGTAATTCATGTGCGCCGATGCGAAAATTATCGACCGTCATAATTCCAATCTGAAAATTAAAGATGAATAAAATATTTTTTTTATAAAAAAACGGATAATACTTAGTGTAGAAGAAATATTTATACACTAATAAAAAATATTTTTTTAAATATTGCCAATATACGTATAGCATAAAAATTATCATATGAATTATATGTCAATGGAGAAATCTTGAAGTCATACGAGATTTGAGACATTTAGCCACTTACATATTCATCTGGTTGTATCTTTCAGTCGAGTTTTTGTCTACACATTAAACGTCCTCTCTTATATAATCAACCCGTTCGTTATTCTCGACTACGCCACATGTCTACCGATCGCACAATCAGCTTATTACGTTATCAGCGCGCTGCATTCTCCGGTATCGGAGCCGATAACAAACGTGCTATTGGTAATCGTTCAAGAATAAACCTATTAATGGACTCCCTCCTACCCTCAGGATGCGCGCGGATCTTCGTTCCGGTCAAACGCGGCTCGGCGCGATGCAACGTAATCTTCTCCTGTCGCGCCCGATCGTATAATACCGTGTAACGAGGATGCAATGCCCCCTGAAATCCCTGCCACGCAGGACGACTATGCGGAGAGACCGTTGGATCCATCGGGATGACGAAACGTATCTATGCGTGGCGCAACCGTGTGTATGTGTACGTGCGCGCACGAACACGTGTGTGCGCCGTGTGCGTGTGTATATGTATGCGTGCGTGCGTATGTGTGTGTGTGTGTGTGGAAACGACGACACGCACAGCAACCGTGTGACACGGAGGCCGCTCGGTCAGGCGCAAACCGGTGGGGACTATAGCTGAATTAGCATGGCTATCTGGATAATATATTGGACTGTATCGTTGGACACGACCAGCCAGAGCCACGTGATATACTGACACCCTCGCCCCTCCTCCCGTCCCTTGGTTTTATTGGCAGTACGTACCCCCTGCGCCGGTACCAGCCCTTGACGCCCGGTTTATCCACTTTCGCCGTTAATCCGCATCGGTGCTAGCGTAGGAATGGTAAAAAATATATTCCCTCTCCATTACCTCTTTGTCGCACCCTCGCCTTCCTCTTCCCAACCCTCCCGTTTCTCATTCAGCACCGACTAGCCCATGCACCGCGGTTGATTAACTCCTACCATGCTTGGATCTTAATTAATTTCATCTACGCATCACACCACACTTGATTCGGAGAAATACTTCATAAATACACATTCGCGAAAGTGGATGTACATTACATGTATGTTAAATACATGTACCACCTACATTTCCTTGTAAAGGTATATGATTTTTATAACTTTTATTTATATACGGAATACGTTTACAAATAAGAATGATTTATCAGTAGTAATCAATGGTAAGATCACGGTATTGTGGGATGGAGAGTGGGACAGGTGATTATTAATCGCGCATCAAGCACAGTTGGTAATCCATATATCGAGCACACGCGGGGGTCCATGACTTGCCCGCGTCTTCAACAACGAAACTCTCGTTCGGGAATCTTCTGCGTGGATGGTAGTTTATGACGGCCGACATCACCCCGCTGAAGGACGCGTATTGTGGCTAATCGTATTCTGCCTCGTAACCACCCATAATGGATTTCGGAGTCGTCTCGGTTAAATTAATAAATACTCCCGATCTTATGCACGTCAGTGTGATTTATCGAAGCGAAGAGTCGTGGAGTCCCGCGGGATAGCTCGGCAAGATATTTGATTGGCTTGTTTGAACAAGACGTCGTGCTCGATCGAGAAACCGTGCAGGTGAGTTGGCAGATTAATAATACGATAGATGGAAATTTAATTGAATGACGAAACTGCCGAACGTCGTTCGATCCTCGCATGTCGATACGTTGGAAACTAGTTAGCATTCGTCGCTCATTAAAATCGTACTGGTTTCATGACAGTGAAAGTGACGTGAAGAAAAGTGAAGAATAAACGCGTTGATTTTAATGCATTCCATTTAATTATGAAGATACAACGGCGCGTGCGAGATTATAAGGTAGAGATTTATAAGTATATCATTTGATACGTTTATTAGTAATGACGAATCATTGATCCACGCAAATGTGCGTGAGTGTATATTCGTGAAAGAAAAATTATATTTAAAATACTTATTCTATATATATAATATAATTACATAATACAATTCTAGTGAATGGACCGAGATGGGAATCGTGTTTACAGATAAATTGACCCGTGATCGCAATTACATTCGATGGAATACTATCGACACGTTTTTCGTTATTGCATTAAACTGACGTTTACATTTCTGGTGTGCGGGAGTGGTTAACTATCGAGAACGGGCGTTATCTCAAACCGCGCGATGTGGAATGCATTAATTAAACTCGTATTTTTAATCTCGGGTTAGCGAGCTATCTATTGAAGCGAGCCCAGTGAGGATTTTTGTAGGAGAGAGTAAAATTTCTATCGCAAAAAATCGCGAATATATATTACCACGCGCGTTTGTAACTGTGCACGAAAATTTCGATAGAATCCTGGAGAAAAAGTCTCGCTTTCGAATGTTTATATAAATCAATAGAAAATATTGTAGTAAACTGTTTCGACGATCTGCCAGTTCACTATCTAAAAATAAAGTCATACGGCAGCGTGAAATTGATGCCGTGAAACTTTATCGGTGCTCCCCAATCGCCCATATTCTCGCGACTGAGTAAAGCCCAATCTGCGATGAAAAAGTATCGTAACGGTGAATGAATAAGAGTGAAGGATAAGTCGGATTAAAGTTAAAAGCGCGTTCGCAAACGGTAATTGGACGTAAGAGCAACTATTTCTCTCTTCTAACGACAAAAAGAATTAGCGGAGTAAGTTGAAGAAGCTGAAAAGAGAGAAGTCTCTGAACAAGTTTCTAATGTAAAATCCGATTCACCCTTTAGCACGATTTACCCATCAACGCGAGATAAATTACAGTTATATTAATAAAGTTATATTGTTCTAATCAAATCAGCAATAATTAAATTAGCAGTGCAATAACAATACTGCACGTACGTTTCGAGGAATATATATGTAATCTGCGTTAGATTAACTGTAATACATATAATATAATATCACTGCGTAATAATACAGGGGCATACAATTTCTATACAGTTCAGGTATCCGCGGTGCAATTACCAGTGAATTGATAAACGTAACACGACGAACGCGATTCGCGCATTTCGCGTTTAAAACGCGAGGTTAGGACGATTAACGCGGTCCTTTAAATTTATTACGGGCCCTTTTATTACGACCGCGGAAATAAGCCGCGCTGCGCGATACGCAGCGGCAAAATTAGTTGTATCGCGTTGCCGTGATCTCGCCGCTCGCGGTGGCGTATCGATCGTGGTTAGTAATTAACGAGCGGCGCGCGCGAGAAAAATCGAAAGCGATCAAGCCTCGCTGCGCGTTGCTAACTAATTACCCGCCGAGAATCGTGATTGCGTCGCTTTGTCAATCTCCGTGAGCTAGCCTCGCCCGCTCGATTTGCATTCCGACATTCGTTCTGCAGAAACCGCGGTGTCCATTTTTAACTCGTGTACCGACCAAATCGGGCCATTTTATTGTCCGACCGTCTCTATCAAGGTATCTAATTGTACAGTATATTTATATTGCAAATTCCTCCGCAACCCTTTGCCGTACAGATATTTATATTAATGAAATAGGGACGAAAATATATTTCAAATGTTAAAATGCAGGATCGAAGTAACATGTCGATCGTTTGACATGCACGTGCTTTCTTATATCGAACTCTTTCGCACCGTGCTGATTTAATCGACACGACCGATTTATTTCATAGATTTACGCGAAATTGGAACGTTCCAGTCTTATCGGAATAGCGTTTCTCTTCGGTTATACAGCAAAGAAGTTTTACGATTCAAAGTTCCTCCGTTGTTCGTTAAAATCGAACGAATTCGCCGGCGAGGCGATTGGGGACGGAAAAGCCACTTTTGAGAAACGCAGTCATATTATTTTATCCGTAGATTCACACGGCTCAAGGGTGTTAAAACTTTACGAGCTATTCGATAGGCGGGGGAAATTCTCCCCTTTTCTACGAGATTTCTTTCCATTTCGTCGATCGACCTAAAAATTCTCGCGTTCGCAAAAAGCATGTTACGGATATCTTCAATCTAGCTTTGATTTTATCGAATCTTATATTGCTTCTTAATTTTAGATAATCAAAGTGCAACGAAGAAAAACGTATCACATGTGAATATATATTACGTTTCATAATACAAGAAAAAAATTAGTATGTCTTTGAATTGAAACATTTCCTTCGTTAAAAAGTAAGATCGCGTGCATCGCGCGTTGTTGGACATAATTAAAAATCCTGTCGTTCAATTATATATCGCGTTGCTGTTAGTAACGAGGCTACTGAAACCATTAGACTTTCCCTACACTGTAAAAAGAACACGTAAAATTACACTGATAAGTGTAAAATTTGCACAATTTATAATAGAAATGTATACATTTATACATATACATTTTCATTATAAATCGTCTTACTTTTACACTCGTTGTTTATGTAATTTTACATATCTTTTTTACAATGTACTCGTATATTTTTTCTGTTACATTTCTGCAATATTTTGCGTCACGTAACTTGTTAATTATACATTTGGTAATCCGTATTACTTCATTTTCTTTCCATTATTCTTCTTATTAGCAAATTAAATATTTTACTACAGAATCTACCTAGCACCCGACACAACTATCTCAAAAACGCGTTCAAGATTTAATATTTTTCATTCATACAATTATCCGCATAAATATATAATATTAATAAAAGTCACTGTGAAGATATAAATTTACCAAAATAATTTAAACACGTAAGTTCCGGTAATAACTCTTACATGGTATGATCAATGAACAACTTTCGAAATTTTCTCTGCGCTCGTGTATGATCTTTACGCTCGTTTCGTGGTTGGAGTGTTTGGATTTCAGCTGCGCTTTGACGACGAACGGCAAAGGCTGACGAGATACCAAGTTCAAGTGCTCACACGCTGGTGGATCCGCGTGCATGCATCTTGAGGCTACGCGAACGAGGAGGAGACGAGCGATCAATCCCGTCGATAGAGGGAACTCGGGAGAAACTCATTGAGAAGCACTTCGACGATACCACGCGAAGAACAAGCGCGGTGTGCGGCGACCGGGTCCGGTTCTTCCATTTATCGAGCGAACGCGAGGCTGAAGTTCGAAGCCGCGACGGAAGGAACGAACGCGGGCGACACGGCGCAAGAAAGCGTTGACAACGAAAGCCAATATGGTGGTTAATGAGAGGGTCGCGTCAACTTTCAGCGTTCCGTAACGACCGCGAGAGAGAGAGAAAGAGCGCGAGAGAAGCGGTTAAAGGGTCGAGAGGGACGCTGATAGAGATGGTGCCGGCATAGAAAAAGGGACGGGACTGAAGTGCGCCGTGGGGGTGAGATTGTAAAGAGTGTTTACTTAACTCCTGCCCTGCCTCGAGGTGAGTGCAGCTGTCTATAAAGACCGCGGATCTCTCTATAACGGGGAGGAAGAAAAGCTAAGCGAACGATAGACAGAGACGCGGAAAGAAGGAAGGAAATGTTGGGTCTGCTGAACGAATACAAGCGGTTTTTACGCGTGGCCTGTTTATACGACAATACCTTTAGCACACTAACTCCGCGGCAGCATCAACAGTCCAAGTAACATTTTTATCAAACGCCTTCCTTTGCGTTATACATCTACTATATGCATTATATCTTTCGTACACCTTTCAAAATATGAGTATATGCACTCAGAGAAAAAAGTCATATCAGCAAC
>NJRQ01000033.1:636471-653336 GCA_003063805.1 Aphaenogaster ashmeadi | reverse complement strand
CCTCGAAACAGAGTAAGTTTTACTTGAAACATTTTTTCGAATAACAAATAGTTCGGAAGATAATCGCGTGTATTGATTAAAATGGCCCACCCTGTATGTGTCTTTAATAATTAGGCGGAGGTGATTAATTATTGCCACGCTCGATACTTCCAACATTTATCTATGTTCCTCCATTCTTTATTCGTGCGAATGTAAATTGTTCTAGTATATTGGATATTTAACCGCCATCAGAAATTACCGTCGATGACTGTTATCGGTGATAATGACTGGCATACTTGGCGTCATTATCGTTTCGGCGAGCTGAAATTAATTTTACAAGCTCCGCCCTTACATCTCCTTGATTGTCATCGCCGGAACCGAGTTGAGCGGCGGTTAGCGCAGTGAAAATTAATATTTGCCCAAGCGTCGAAAAGTTTCAAGAAGACTTAGCGGAAGTGTCAAGTATGCTTATTAACTCGTTCACGTGCAAGAGGATTATATATGCGTGTATGTGTATATTTCGGAAAAAAGAAAATTGGACGCGTTTACGAATCGTCTTTATGGACTGAAACAAAAGTGAAAGGGACATCTCTCGTGTTCCTGCTCGTATTTCTTCGTCTTCGGCGAGGAAGGATTTTCTTCGGCCAAGACGTGGGCTATTTGCCGAGAACGGTGGACACACGGCCGATCCGCACAGACGGCCACCATAAAGAAGGATGTCATCGCGAATCCAGAAACGTCGGTTGTTTCCCGTAGCCACACATACACGTATGCACACACATGCGCTGGGAAAAGCGTAGCCGGGATAACGCATCGCTGTAAACTTTGCACAGGAGCGGCTTTGTTTCGAGCCATTTCGTAGCGCAAAGCGTATCCGGATATATTCGATGGCGTGTTTTAACGTTGAATCGGATTCGACATATCACCGCGAGATTACTTGTTGCCTCCGTTTTTACGTAGGCTACGGCTTGTTTGAGATACATCGTTTAAAAGGGTTGCGCTTATCTGTTAATGTTACCACTCTAATCAAGTGAAATATTAACCACTTCGTAATTTTACGCTAATTGAATTTTATCGTTTTTAAAAGTAATGATTACCCTCATATTATATTATTACATAATATTTTATGTATTTACACTATTTTAATTTAAGAGATAAACGTAAATTCTTTATTTAAGATTATTTAAGACAGAAAAGTAAATTCATTTATATTTCAACTTGACTGAATAATTTGTTCTGATCTCTCTTTTTATTTTGATACTTATTTATCTATATTGTGTGCATCTCTGACGCGTGCGATGTTATCAAGAATTCTTATCCTTATCGAGGATTCTCGAATCCGAAAATCACCGCGGAATTCAATATGCGCTACCAAAGGGGCGAGGAGAACGTCTTCCAAGCACGGATGGATGTGCGAGATCCTGTACGAAAACATTACGTCAAATTTGAATAAACTAGCTGTTGCGCGAGCAACCGCGTCGCTGTAAGAACCGGTGGAGGCCGCGGTTGCAAGAGCGAACGGGGGATGATGGGGAAAAGGGCGGCGGTATAGTTGCTTCACCCCGTTGCGGTGCGCGGAGAGCGTCGACTTTTATGAAATACTGCCTGGCGAAAGTTCGCCGTAGGACCACCGAGCCGCTGACACCTGCAATCTGCGTTCTCGGCTGCATTCGAGATGCATGCGCCAACACGCCCGTCGGCGGTATATCCGTATTTTACGATTACTCCCGCGCGCGCTGTCCGCGGGACCCGCCCGCACGTTGGAAAACGTTGTGACGCATCGCTTTTTCCGGCACGTGCCGTTGTCTCAGGTATGAATTGTGAAAACGAACGGGATCCAAGCATATCGTAAACAGTAACTTGCGTAAAGATACACCGGGCGATCTACTTGCGCGTATACTTGGCGAGACACTACTATGTCTCTTGATATTGCACACGTTGAGAAAGAGGGAAATTCGAAGCTTCGCGAAGATAATAATTTTGTAGAATTTTCTCTTTATTATTAATTAAGCTTTTCTAAGCTTCAAACTAGAGAGTATTTAAGTTCGAATGACTCAAATAAACTTAGATTTTTCATCATCAATTACACCGTGCGACAAATATGAACTTTTTTTTAAAGGGATGGGGAATTTCCAAAAAAAATAGAAAGTTCTTGTGCCCCAGAACACGTTCCTAACAGGATTTCGCTAAATTAGCGCATTTAAGCTTCTTTCATTAAATATTGACATGAGATATTGAATGTTAAAGTCGGCATAGTGGCTTACCTATGAAGTTTTTGCAAAAACGATAGCAACAGTTTTTGCAAGCGATAGCAACAACGATGCAAACGTCGGTATAGACGGCGACGGAAGCAATGGCAGCGACAGCAGTAATGGCAACAACGACAGCGGACCAAAGAAAAAAATAAAAAAATTTTAATCATGCATTTGGCAATGAAAAGGAAATACCAAAAATGGCTTCCTTGCCCTAAAAAAAACCCTCGGGTATGAAGTTTCGGGGCCTATTTTAATCATTTTTTGATGTCAAATTCTGCTTCTTGTATACCTAATGAAAGAAGCCTAAATACGCTAACCTTGCAAAATCCCGTTAGGAACGTGTTCTAGAGCACAAGAACTTTCTATTTTTTTTTTAAATTCCCCATCCCTTTTTGGTCTGTCACAGTGTTATTATCAATAGTAAAAGATAGCATTGTTTCGAAGTTTTACTGAAAATGGTAACAGTATCCGTCGCGGTATGCCAGTAAGGATTAATTTAAGCTTGATGTCTGATGAGGATTCATGTTTTATTGTGCGTAATTACGGCACATACGATGCTTCAGATTTAATTATCTCCAAAGTTCTCCCCTCGTCATCATCCCCGTGTTTGCCGAGACAAATATCAACCGTCGCGCTTCCTTCGCAGCAATCCTGCCGATAGTAGAGCCAAGTTGGAAACGTCGATAAATCAGGTTAGTGCTAGCGGAGAGAGCATTATTTACGTTCGATCCGGCGGCGAGTTTAGAAGTTTTAATAGCTCAGTGACATTTGTTTCCGGACTGGGGCGAACGCGGCGTATAACGCATATTGGGAATCTCCGCGCTCTGCCGTCTTGCCACCTTATCCATAGAAAAGTTTCACAATCGAAGTTTTCTGAGTTGTTTATGACGTCAGTAGCTCGCTGCAATAGCCCATCCTCCGAGAGAGTTACGACATATACTTTTATATTATCACTACTTCAGCAATCCATCCACTTACAACATATGCGCCCGTTTTCCAGCAAAACCAAGTTGCACCGTGATATAAACTCGAATATACGAAAGCGCACGAGCTTGCTGATTATTTTTACAAAATGCGAAATATACAAGAATCGTCGCACTTTGTCCATAATTGCACGTTCTTTGCTGCGTTCCGAGTTGATTTTTTTATAAATATAACGAAAAAAAATCTGGTGATTTAAAAATATTTTTAACATCAAAAGAATAAAGGTTTTAAATAGTTGGTTCAGTCACATAATCGCGACTAACGCTTATTTGATTAGAAATTTAATTTAATTGATTGTCAGGATACATAGTGTTACAAATCATCGCAATTGTTTAATTTGCGATGTGATGACCCTTCATGACTTTCTTACATTTAGGAAAAATTGCGAATTTTAAACATCAATATTTGACGATCTAGCCTACTTGAGAAAAACGTTCACGTATGCATATAGCTTAATAAGTTCGCTTATCGATTCTCATCAGGTATGTCCTGCTACCTGCCTGACTTACACGAAACTATTTTGTAGTACAAAAGCGCGGCTCGCATGCCCTTCGCGTTATTAATTATTCATCTCGCACCACGAGAACGGCGACGTAATGAGCGCCCGTGCTCGCGTCTCTCTTCCCCCCTCTCTCTCTCTCTCCCTCCCCCTCCCCTCCTCTCTCTCTCTCTCTCTCTCTCTCTCTCTCTCGTTCAGTCTTCCACTCACATGGCGCTTCTTCATCCATTCTTGCCTCGCGCGCGGCTTTTGCTCGAAAGTCAAGAAAGATTATTAATAGCCCGCTCTCGCGTGAATTATCGTGTGCTCCACGAGATATCGTCGCGAGCACGTGCGATATTCAGCGAGTTGACTCCGCGTTGCGCTGCAGCATTAGCGCCTGGTGCAGCACGGGAAAATATCTGACCCAGTAGAAATTGGGTTGCTCCTCGAGATGCTTCGTTGCATTAATATGAGATCAGATGCCTTGCATTCAGTGGCCTGCCATCCGTGTTATCTCACGAGTTCATCGAACTCTCGCTATGCACGCTACTCGAGAATTTAAACTTTATTTTTTTCTGAATAGTAGAGAAAGAAACCGATGCTGCAAGAGAGCAAATAAACTTTAATAATAGCGAAGACTTTACAGCGGTAATGATATATTTTTAACTAGAGATTTCATCTGCATAAGTTAAGTTATTAAATATATATGGAAAGAACGGTTTTGCTGAAATATCTAAAAATTTGATCAAATACAGATTTGAAAATAATTTTGTTAGACCATCAAAAGTAACTAAGTAGGACACTCGAGCATGATGATAATGCTGCAAAACGTTTTAATATTCTAGCAATTGTTTTGAGCGTCCTACTTGGTTACTTTTGATGGTCTAACAAAATTATTTTCAGATCTGTATCTGGCCAAATTTTTAGATATTTCAAAACCATTCTTTCCGTGTACAAAACGAGCTAGAGTATCGTCCATAATCGCAAAAGTCATCCATTTCATGGGACATATCCACGGAATTTTAATCGATGGCCTGTTCATAAATATTATTCAACAACACTATACAAGGCATAATATACGTAAATATTCCTAAAGTATTTAACTAACTCTCATCTCTGTGGTCATGATACATTTAAACATCATTTGCAAGGATCTCGAACGGTTAATGGCGTGGTGCTCGAAAAGGTAGGAGTATGTCGGCACACGACGGAGGAACTAAGAAAGAAAGGAAGAGGAAGAAAATTCTCTCTTCGGGGCAGGAATATACCCTGTCTCTTTCTCCAATAAAGGCGATACAAACGAGCTCATTATGCGGAAAGG
The DNA here is from genome assembly GCA_003063805.1 of Aphaenogaster ashmeadi. Lineage (NCBI taxonomy): Eukaryota > Metazoa > Arthropoda > Insecta > Hymenoptera > Formicidae > Aphaenogaster > Aphaenogaster ashmeadi. Next base: position 648,316 of record NJRQ01000033.1, on the reverse strand, counting down.
GGCGCGGTTTCAGAGTGGAGCGCCGGTGCAGCCACCACGAAAACGAACTCTCGGAGTCAGTTCTCGACAGTCTGGTTCCTCGGCCGTTCCCGCGGCGATAAAGATAAAGGAACGACGAACCGACCAGGCCGACGTAAACGCGCGCCGCGCTCCGCCGCGGCGCTATAACGCTCCCCTATCGCGCGTATAACGTTCGAACATTAATTTGCATTCGCGTGGCTTCCTGCCGGCTTCGTCTGCTTCGAAGCAATGGACGGAGCCAGATGGGCACGCGATAACCAGTCAAAAAGAACACCCGCTTTGTCGAGCGAGATATAAATTGCATTTTTTTCGTCGAGATAGGGAAATTAGGAGTGGCGTGAAGTTTTCCGATGCAAACCCGCTTTTTACACCGCTGGTATCTCCTTTTTCTTTTTTTAATTGTTATGAAAAAGCTCGGGTCATGACTTTTATTTAACGTAATACGATATTACTCTTGGACACTGTATATATCAGAGTATATTCTGCGAGAGTTTGCTACTGAAACTGGTATTGAGTTAATCCTTCATATTGTGCGTTCCAGTTTCTCCCGTTGAATATATCTAGAATTCTTATGCAATCGCATTACGTCTTTTAAGAAAAAATTCTATTTATATGAGAAATGATCAGAATTAAAATGGATCAAGTATATTTTCATTTGTAAAGTCCGCCTTTATGAATTCACATCTAAAGTGAACTCTACAAATTATGGATAATCCAGTGTCTAATTTCATATCATGTATTATCTACTTTAACCTAGACGTTCTATAATTTCTAAGAGTATCCTTTCTATTTCGAAATTTCTAGAAAATTTTATAGTATTGTTTAGATGATAATAAGTAGGATATATATATATATTCTACTTTGATCCTGAAAACACGTTTATAAATTTTCTTTTCATTAACCGTTTTTATAAAAATAAACAAGATAATCATCTTATATCAAGCTGATTAAAACCGGCAAATCAGTCTTGTTATCAGCCGTGTCATCCAAGACGGCATCTCCTTCTCACGTCTGTCGAAGTATATATAGGTCTTCCACAGATTCTTCAAGTCACGAGTTCCTGACGTAGTTCCGCGATTGGCCAGTCTACTGAAGAGCCGCGCGACAAGAGAATAGCCTCGCTCAAAAGACTCATTAACCCCACATAGTCGTTAGCATATTCGTTCGTTGATGAAGAGAAACCACTTGAATCTTTATGCACATACATGCTTTCCTCTTTTCCTAGGCGAAGAATAGTGATTGTTAGATTCAAAGAAAAACGTGTACAAGCAGTTGTTTGAAATCTTCTTGAATTTTAGAAATCAAAAATAATTACAAAATTTTTTACTGGTAAAGTTTATTTTCTTTTAGTATTTGCGATAGATTATGTCATAAATGAACAACTGTATATAATGAAAGAATTACTTGTTTGTTTGTTTCCGTATGTTGCGGTTGAGGGTTATATGTAATATTGTGTATTGAGTAACCTTTCGTATTTAAAATATTCCAGAGCGTCAAATTATATAAATTATTATATAAATAACACTGTTACCTTGTTGCAATTTTAATGTATGTTGAACATTTGAATATATAGTTGTAATTATAAATGCAAGATATATATTGTTGATGACGTCAAACAAAATCAATAATTACGTGAGGTTGTACAGCTATGACTATTGCAGGTATTATGTATTATTCTTATTTACAATAAATTTGATCAAATATGGTTAATTCATAAGTTATACAATCGGATAAATAAAAAAGTAAACAGAAAAGGAGATAGGAATATTTGATACAAACAATATAAAAAAATTACTGTTGAATAAAATTAAAAGTTGTATTAAACTTAAAATTATAAAATTAATTTACTTTATTTTAAGTTTTATTAATAAAAATCAGTATATATATTAAATCTAGCTATTAAAATATATAAAAAATTATGCTGGCCACATATAAAAGAACATCAAATTGGAAACAAAAATCAATTTTTATTCCATTAAGCAAAATATCGAGGAATTAATATTCTCCGAGTTCTCAAAACTTGGATGGATTCATTCATCTCATACATCATATTGTCAAAATACTATTTTTTTCCAACGATAGACGGAGTTTTCTGCTAGAACAAATAGATTCTTCTGTGAAGTTTATTCTAACAAAATCGGTTTTCTCTAATAATGAAAAAATAAAAGATCTAAAATAGTCTGAGAACTTATCATATATCATCGGATAGCCTTATAGAATTGCTAATACAAGCTATATAAATCGTATATGTTATGATTATTGTATAATATTTATGGATGAAGCTTATCATTCGTACTGTTTAAATAAATGAATAATGGAGTATTCCCAGTACAATATCAGAATTAAATTTACATAGTTTTTAGAATAATGAATAATACCATCGAGCCGAAAAAACCAAATTACCAATATTGTCTTCCAGATTTTGTAAATTCGTGATGTAACTTAATAGCAAACTGCACACATGAATTTTGCAATACAGGCTTCGTTGGAACCCACTTTCGAAATTCGATGTCGAGTACTATGTGAATGATTATTTGAAAACGATTTGCGGAATCTCATTAAAAGCCATTTGCATCAAACGTCAATTAACTCATGTTACGCGTTAGAATATTCAGTGCACTTTGTGTTCGATCGGCCTTTAATTAGCGACAGAAGTTAAGTCATTCAAATTGCAACAAAAGGTTAAAACATATATATTATATTATCCAGTATTACTTAAATTTTAAAATAATAGGAAAAGTCACAAATGTACGATAATAATTACAAAAATATCGATTTCCAATTGTATCATTAAATCTATAGAAATCTTTTTCGAAATTTACTTTTATTTCTGGCTTCATATTTTTTATATGATTCAACGTTTCTGCGATACGTTCATATTTCCATTTGAGATAAACTTTGATCAGAAAGATGGTTAGTTCGATAGTTCCTATCTCTGGAACATATTAGACATGCTTGCATTGGAAAGTACGCATACGTGTCGGTTTCTAGCTATGTTAAAAGTTCAAGCACGTCGCACCACCGTCGATCTGCACCGAAATTTCAACTGAATTTGATTTTTTCGTTCTTTCGCAATCCCTTCCACAAAGCGAGTCACCCGTTGCCGTCGATGATTCGTCGATATTCCTACAATGGAATATTCCCCATAGAATAATTGACTTTATTGAATTACCCCGACTGCATCCTCTGATATGCGTATATATAGCGCGCGATGAGCAAAATAAATGTTCGCAACCTGTTTGAATTATTCTATCAGGATATCATCATCGAAATTCAAAAATGAACATGTAGCTTTTGCAAGAGATAATAAAGCTCTCGGAACAAATGTCATTCTATTCTGTGATATCTATTATTGCAGACAAGATTGTTTTATAATAATTCGCAGAATTGTACATTTTGATAAACGCCCTATAAAAGGATTTTACGAATCGATAACAGTGATTATAAATAGACAATATGATGAGATAATCACGTTCAGCATAATAGATATTATTTAGGTGATTCTATAAAAGATTTAAAGGATATTTATTGCCATAATTGCGAATATGCATAAAGCGCGCACGAAAAGAGGAAAGAACACAGCTTGGCAAGGTTATTTCCGTGCATGTGGATACGTGGTCGCACTTTAATCGAGATAAATCTCGATATTTATAGCCGACGATCAGCCGGATATGTCGGGCATTGTACTTCTATAAATGCGCCAACGCGTCTGCAGCTGCACCCAGGTTCGGATATAACGTCTGAGCTTATTATATGCGATCGCAGTACAGCTCACGTCGGCGTGCATTTATGTTTTGCGTTTACGTGCCGTGGGTGGATACGAAGAAGCACAGTGTGGCGAATGGCGCGCGGCATAATATGCAAAAGCAATAATTTGTTGGAGTTCAGAGAAATTAAACTGGCACACCATTTGCAAGAACCATAAATACGTATCGTAAGTTGCGTGCGTGTCTGTGACACCATTTGCACGTATTAATTAGTCAGTAATTTAATTATGCAATTTATATTGAATATTTATCGATAATGGGTAAAATATATTGGCGCGACTCTTTCATTATTTCACAAATAATTACACTTTCTTCAGCAGGATTGAAAATGAAATTTTCTTTCTTTGAGATATCGTATATTGTGTATCTATATTAAAATCCAAAAATCGTATTTGGCAGTATTAAAATTAAAATACTAAACCCTGACTTCCCCCTAAAATATAAAAAATCGGAATAAGAGACTGCACCCCATCATGCGCTTAATGATTGTTAAGAGGATACGGGACTTTCAGAGTCGAGCGATCCAATGAAAGCGCTCTCGATGACGATACGGTTTTCTCTGGGATTAACCCAAGCAATACAGCACGTAGGAGGTAACGCCGGAATCCTGGGCACGGGGATTAGTGGCAAGGTGTTTCAAGATCTCGTGCGCGCAAGAGGTTTTATGTAGGCCTCGCGATTATGGCTTTTACGAGACGATTACGTGCCTCGCGTCGCCCCGCTCGTAAACTTGATCGCGCTACCTGGAACGTAATTTCTGACCGGAGATATGTAAGGCGTGTAGTTTGTACGGCGATTATCTTTACGCTACGATCTTCGCATAGATGCGAGCGATTCGTCGAAGGCAGATTAAGTGTCCCGTCACGCGATTGTACGCAAACAAACGGTGAAAGACGGGATTCTGCTTTCGCGCCATTGTGCGCGAAAACTTGCAGGTGAAAGCTCGCAGAGATATCGTACTTCTATCCTATTGTCTTGGTTTCAACGCTATTGTTGTTCTCTACAGTTGAAAATCTTAGGTGATTTTTATCGTAACGCACGATGGACAGTGAAATATTATTTCTATACCAAAAGATCGCATGAGAATTTGAAACTGAATAAAATTTTCTATAACATGTAGTAAAATAGATAGGATTTCTATATTATATATTTAAAATATGTAAAGAGAGAGAGACAGAAAGTATCTATGTATATACCTATATATTTATACACACGCATATAATATAATTACTATCTTTGAAATCTATATAAACTCTAAAAAAGCCTTATTTTTAATTGATATAAATGTTAAAAAATACAACTTTTCTTATAAAACATAAATTTTATTTGTAAAGTAATTGTAGATCTCTAGCAATGTGAAACTTCACGGAAAGAACGGTTTTGCTGAAGTATCTAAAAACTTAGTCAGATATAGATCAGAAAATAATTATTTTAGGCCGTCCAAAATAATTATGTAGGACGCTCAAGCTGTTGACTAGAATGTCAAAACTTTTTGCAGCATTATCATTATGCTTGAACGTCCTACATAATTATTTTGGATGGTCCAACTTAATTATTTTCAGATCTGTGTCTGGCTAAATTTTTAGATACTTCAGCAAAACTGTTCTTTCCGTGTTCGATTTAACGTGTCGGGTTTAACAGCATATCTCCATTTATTGTTGTTTTATATTAAATTTTCGCGTTGGGGGCGTAAACGCGACTTTATTACATCCGCCGTGACCAAATGTCGTGCACTGCCACGTTGAAACTGGCCATATGATCTGCTGCGTGCAATTACTTTTTTTACGAGATCTTGTATGTGTAATGTGTGTACCTTCCGCGCGTTTTCTCGCTTTCCTCGCGCTCGTTTTCAGTCGTAAAACTTTTTCGCTAAATGAACCTGGGTCAACGAGGTATCGTGACTTAACTTTTCGTATTTAAGTTACACCGGTTATCCGCGTATACACATTGTCACACAATCGTAAAATCGCACGAGCTTATATGACGCAATACCTAAATAATTTCTGCTTGTAATGCTCTACTGTCAAAAGTGGAACATTTTTTCTGATCATTTAATATTTTTCTTCGTGATATAATTCCGATGCATTGAGGCCCAGTTGTTTTATTCATTTGCTCATTCATTCACCTTTTCGTTTGTCGATACCGAGTTTTTATCAAAAATTGTTTTCAATTTAGTGCCCGCATGACACAGACTGACAAGTACGAAAATTAATTTTTTTCACAAGAGCGAATTTAATATTTGTGCATTTAACAAATTTTGTTATCTTTTCAGCAAATTGATTTTAACAGTTAACAGTGATTTGCTGTTAACAATGATAAACTTACAAGAAAAAAGTTCGAATTTTTTGTCGTATTGTAGGAATCAAAAATATTTGATATTAAAATATTTGTTGCTTAAGAAAATACATTTGACATTAAATTCCTGCATTTTAGATGCAATTTTTAATTCATTAACGCAATTATATTTAATTGCGTTAATTATACTCTCAATTGTACTCTTTTACGTATCTACGAAGACTTCAGTACTTCTGCGTGTTACAAGTGCCACATTTGTGCAGTAAATATCTGTTTTGGCGAGCGATTTAGGAATTGCGACATTCCATCCGCGCGCGTACCTCCCGTGTGACAGAATCGCATCCGATTATCTATGGTTTTCGTAACTGATCCCATATGTCAGATGAAGCGTGTTCCCATGAAGAGAGGAATGGAGGAAGAAGATCATCTCGCTTTATGGGTTCCGTACGTGTCCACCACGGAGGCGGGAACGGTACTGTACGGTGTGCGTCCTGTATTGTCCTCGCTTATTTATCGTCGCGAATGCGATACAATTCCGAGGGTCTCCGATACCACGGGTACGAGATACGTGGAATCTCCCAATGATTCAGATCCCCCCTGTGTCCTTTCCACTCGTAGCTAGCCAGATAGCGCGTTACATCGATATGAGATCCTGCATGATCCTCGAATCGCTGCTATAGACGCCAAGAAGGAGAGAGAGAAAGAGAAAGAGAGAGAGAGAGAGAAAGGAGAGTTATAACCTTGCCCGATATTCTGCAAATTTATCTGCATAGTATATTTCAGATGATTACTGCGCTCGGACATCTCTAAGCATGTTTATTTTACATAATAATTTATATCTCTCGTCACACATCGAGAGAAATTATATGTATATTCATTTGAATTTATATTCAAATGAAATTATACACTGAAAGAGAGAAAGGCTTGGTTATAAAAATCCAGGCTTGGTTAATGTTACCTTGGTGAAATAGTTTCAACTAAACGTATAATAAGTATTACATAATTTAGTTGGCTCAATTAAACAAAATTTGCTCTTTTATAATTATTACAAATGTTTATAATTATTACAAAATGTTTTGTTATTATTATTGTAATCGGTAATAATAATCAAATACTTCAAAAGAAAGTATACTAAATGCATCTCACAAGTTTACCAAGAATTTTTTTTTCAGTGTACGTTGTGATTAATGCTATTTTTATTTGTATGTTACAGGTATGTATTTAAAAGTTTACGCAACAGAGGCTAGGACCAACTTATAAATTAGCGACTAACAAGTACGTATTATAATTCTGTAAAACTGTCAGAGATGAAAAAAATAATGTAAAAATTAATAATACATCAAATTTGGAAGAGACGATAATAAAACAGAATCGCGACAAGTGTATTGATTTGAATCATTCTGTTCGCAGAACTTTTTTTTAAAATAGCATGACATGCTATTTCTAAAATAGCACGACATATCAAGGAAATAACTTGATATTTGGAACAATCACAAAATTGCAAACTTTTCTTGACTCCGTATCAGTACGAAAAGAAATGTGAAAAGTTACCGATGCACTTGCCAGATAAATACTTCGCGAATAGGTCAACCTGTGGCACGAAGTAGTTCGTGACTCGGAGACGTAATTCTTTTCTAATACTCTCCGATCGAGCGATCGGAGATCGCGAAATGTAGGTCGTCGTACGTCTAAAGCCCGTTGCGCAGATGACATGACTTTTAATGGACGGTCGACTAAAAAGGACACCAAAAAAGATACGAAAGGCGCGCACAGATGGAACTTTTATCGTTTCTAGCAGAGATGATCCGGCTGCCCGATCCGCTATCCTCGACTCTCCATTCTTTTCTCATCGTACTCGTGCCTGTTGTCGTAGTTGGCGTCGCCGTCGTTGTCGTCGTCGTCGTCGTCGTCGATGTCGTAGACGATGCCCGTTGACGACGAGTCTTGTAATCAAAAAGTCATTATCCACGGTTGCCTCCGACTCCTACAACTTTCCCGTTACCGGGTCCGACCACAATTCCTCGGAGTTCCTGGCATCGGGGACGATGCGAAATGAGAGACAATGATACTACTTCGTATTAATTTCCCTCTTCGTACGACGGGGTCCCCTCTTGTCCCTTTCGCTCAGCGCAACATCCACCATGACTGCAGCACGCTCCGCTCCCCTCGCCGTCGTCGAGCATTCGTGAAGCTCCTATTGTTGGAACGCTTGTTTTCATCTTCCGTTTCTCTCGCCCAATCTTGTACCGTCTACTGGTACACATTCACCTTCGACGTGGCACCAGAACAACGTAGGATCCAGTACTTCGGAGCGGTTTAATGTGGTATGTGGGATACTTTGATAGATACATCGCGGCGAGCGCAACCGCGGATCTGAGGGAGAACGGGTTACGATGTGGGGCACGAAGCGAAATTATTACGCGCGGTGTAATCACGTCACACCTGCTTTAAGCTTCAAAACAGGATATGGTAATATAATGGCAATTCGAGACGATAACGATCGAAATCGAGTGAGCGAACCGAGCACATTCGACCTATTATTGTCGCGAGTACGATGCATCTGCGCGCAATGTTATTTTTACAATGTGTTAAATTTTCTCCTGCCCGCGAATACCGCGTAAATATTTCGAATGAACGAGATTTCGGGCCGCTAATAAAAGAGCGACTACATCGCACCTCTGCAGAATTCTATTTGGCGACACATTATTTAAATCAGCGCTATGCTTGTTTGCTGTCTCTGTGTACATGTAAATACATTCCCCTGCTCTTGCGACCCCTCCCTCTATGCCACAACCACCCAACGAACGCCTCCTCAATCATTGAAAAGAGACAACGTACACTGGCGTTGATCATACCGTGACAATCCCGATGATGGAGGATCACGTGGCGGCAATCATCCCGTAAACTAGATTTTCGCGTTTGCCTCCGAAAATTCGGAAACACCGACGCGATTTATTATTTCGTTCATCTAATTTGTTGACAATGATTATAAAACATTTTATTTAGAAAATATATTTCAACGATTGGACTTGTAAAAAGCATATCATGGTTTTTAAATGTCTTTTAGATGCTTGCAACTTTGTGTTGTCGAGTACCTTACGCGTTCGGTTGCAAGAGTGAATGCTATCGCGTGAAAGGACTTTCTTGCTCGCGTTTTATCTTAATGTCCGTCCAAAGTAAACGTCTTAAAACTCTCGTGCTATCTTTGATATTGGTAATTCATGCTGACTACCAGGTATTTGCAAGACATGTACCAAACGATTTCGCGGAATGACTCACTCGGTTGTTCCAGTCTAAAGACGTAGGAGGAAAGCGGCCAAGAAGGAAGCAAAGCCGGTTGAAATACGGTGGGATACAAGGGGGAGAACGATATTAAGATAGGTATTGAGATATTCAGCTCCATTAGCGTTGTGCGGCAAGAACCTCTGGGAATCGTTAAAGATTCGGCTGACTATGCTGAGAGATACGAAACGTAGCGAACGAGTAGTGATCATCAATATGTAAGCAACGAAGCCAAATGATATTACGCAATATATAAATAATGTAAATGTCGCAGACGGATAATTTTCACTTTATTCAAAAAAACTTTATTATTCCATTTTAAAAAATTTTAAGTAACGTTCAATAATTTTTGAATGGAACCATCTTGTTGAGAAAGACGGAGAATTACTCCGATAACGATCGATTTTCTTTACTTGCCAATAGTATCAACGAGCACTCCGAACACTAGAAAACGCCAAGCTTATCGTGAATGCAGTCGCTTTTGTATGCGCGAGCATGCACAGGTGTAAACCGGTAGCTCGGTGTTTACAACCGCGATATTCCTTTTATCGAGTCACCTCTAGATGCGCGTCCCAGAACGCTGCAGCTTCTACGATTTTCAAAGTGCTTCGTTATTCGTGCATCGGTACTTTTTCTCTCGGAAACGAATTCAACGATATCCTCGGAGAAAATTCTCGCGATACTTTGATGTTATCGCGTCTCGCAGACTCGCGAGACTATTACGCGTTATGTCGCACGCGCTATTGCAAACTACTAGTTTTGCGTCTGCGACTATTACTGCTCAGAGTTTCATAAATCGAGAACGGTTCTGTTGATCGACAGCGATTGTCCGTGAATAATGTCAGTTTAGCAATATCTAGCCCATGTGACGGTGTACAGAACGAGATTATCCATTGCTTTCTGATTAGGAAGTTAACGCTGCTAGATAAATAGTTTATACGCTCGCTTGACATAATATTCCACGTTGTGTGCGTTACTGTTCTCATTATGCTTAAAATTTACAAACAATAAACATTTTTGTCAGTGCCTTAATATTGTTGAAATTTACAAATTGTAATATTGAAATTTTGCATGTTCCCCATTATTCGCATTATTACAAATTACAGATATAATTCTGATATTTATATCCCGTCGTTAGCCTCTGTAACAATATAAGATTAATTCGAATCGTATAAGAATTTGTGTGACATGGATTTATGCATTACTATTATTAATGTTACTTTTCTATGCTTTGCTTGCGAAAATATAATTTTGCGCCACAATTATCGGCAGTTAAATACGAATCCGGCGAATCTTTTACACTTAATGTAAAGAATTGTACCGTTCTTCCTTCGGCCCGGCAGACTCACGACACCGACGAAATTGCAAGACGATCTGGTCGTGATTGTGGCCGGAATTACGCGTCATAATGCATAATAGTGGCATTCACGGCATAGCACGCAAGAAAGAAAGGGAGGAGGAGAAACGGTAAGGGAGTGAAATCGGATCTCCGTGGGGCTCGGCAATAAATTAGTACCACATTGCCGTATCAGTATTTATATGCAGGCCTACCGTTCCACGACGATAACATTGTCGTTTGTTCTGTGGCAACATTACTCCGTAGCTTCGACAATGCGCATTTTAACGTATCGTTCCGCGATATCTGTGGAGGAGTTCGCCTCTAACGGCCGCGCCTTTCATAAATTAATGAACGATATCTTTGAGTTCGTCGTTCCTCTACATCCCGCTTTATCTCTTCTCGTCTCTTTCTTATTAAATTATTCTTGAAGACCTTGCCACTTGACCTCGATGACTTATACATTCCGTTCGACGGGCGTAATAATGATTCTCCAATTAAACGTTTCTCCTTCCGTGAGATCATCACGGAGATCCTTAGAGAAACTCATTCGATAAGAAAGTAATCGAATTTCTTAGATATATCTTGAATAATTGTGTAGAACGAAGAATAGAATTTATAGTATGTTTTCTAAATGATATATTGTGCGCGGAAATTATTCTATAAGTTTCAATCTTGAGCTTTTGCAAATACACTCCGAGCAAGCTCGCGCCAGCAGGGATCTGCGAGGATACGTTCGTCACGTCGTTGACATTTGAAGTATATCCATCTCCGAAACCAAGCAGTGTTTGTCGGAAGCTTTCTTTCGCAAACGTGACTAGGTTATGATCGAAAGGAGAGCTTGCCATTTTAAAATGCTCTCCGACAGCTGCGATGGTTGGGCTATCTCCACAAACGGTAGAGTCGATCGAGTTTGTTATTCTAGCAACCCTGACAATAGCTTACGCTCCGTTTTCAAGACGTGGGGAAGTGTGCAAAAACACTCCAAGTCATGTGTGCTGGTAATATACTTTTATTTTAAATCAATTTTCGCGTTTCAATTCGTCCTTTTACGATTATGTTGTTCCGCAAATCTCTGTTTCCATGAATTCTATGTTTTCGATTGTATTAAAAGTAATTTTTATAATTAAGAATAAGACCGATA
>NJRQ01000033.1:608105-636371 GCA_003063805.1 Aphaenogaster ashmeadi | reverse complement strand
GCCGCATATTCGTCGGTCTTGAAACACAGTCCTTACATGAAGCCGGAATAATTAATTCACATATTAAATTGACGAGCAATTTAATAATTTCTGATGCTCACTAGCATCTATAAGATCCCCCCATCACCCCATTTCCCGAAAAAACTGTAAAGAACTTATTGCGAAAAATAACACCTCAAGCAGGATTCGAACCTGGATCTCCCATCAATCCGTGCGGACGTCCTACCAATTCGACCATCGAGGCATGTGGTAATTTTTATAAGTTCAATTATAAGTTCATTTATCTTTTGTTTATAGTACAAGCAAATTTTATTCGTCTCACTTTTTCTCGGATATGGGAATGGAATATTAAATTTTTGCAACGTGCAGATATTTACATATATTCACAAATTTCTATCATTTAATATAATCTTAGAAGTTGCTCCTCATTTTCGTTTATATATAAATAAGTGAAACATTTCGGTTAACAAGCCGAAAAGCGTATTTCAAATCGTGTCTAGAAATCTTGACGAACTTGACAAATTACCGCGATGCATTGCAATGATATCGTGACGGAGACGAGATTGCGTTTGTGGTGACGTCGCCTTTCTATCGCTCGTTACAAAGGTGAACGTTACATAGCGAAGGAAAGCCTCATTAGCATATCGTGGACGAAACAAACTCGCTCGCTTCTAATCGCTGAGTAGCTAGTACTTTCGACTCTCGGCTGACGTTGATAAACGTTAATGAGGGCCGCACGTAAATTTCCTTAACTCCCAATGAAAAGTTTAAATGATAAAAAAGTGGCAAGTAATTAAACGCGGTGATTGGCACTCCAGACTGGGTAAACGAAGATTCTTTTAATTAAGGTCCCATCGCGTATCTCTGCTCTCTTCAGTCGTGTCAACCGCTGCCTACTTATCTTTTACAGTGCTTTCAGCTGTATGTTACAATATACTTCGGAGAGACAATAAAATAGTTTAATAGAAAAAATTATAATATAAAATATTAAAATAATTATGGCATAATTGTGGACGCAAATATCTTAAATAATAGTATGCAGATTATAAGTCGAAAATTTCGTTGGATTTCTTTTGCAATATTGAGATATTCGTTATTTGACATTTGGTTTTTATTATCACGAATATTCACGTATATAGTATGTATTAATGATTTCTCAATATATGCTTTGTGAGAGAAACCTCTAATATTCTACTAAAACAGTTATATAAAACGTTACGTCGATAACAGCAACGTGTTTTCATTTCTTGAGTGAAGATGATTTTTGCTACTTCATTGATCTGCGCATTTTTCCTACAACTTCACTACAATGTGAGTTATGAAATTATCTTCATCGCAATATATTCCTCCGAAGCGTAGCGTTAGCGTTTACGAAAATATTCGTTCACTGTTACAGCTGCGATCCGCCGCTAACATGCGAGGCGCGTAAAATGCTGCGACCTCCGTGTGAGAAAGCGGGTAGAAGTGCGCGGGTGAAATCGATCGTAGAGGCGGATTAAGCTCAGCGTGGCATCGTAAAAATGTGCTTCTCCACTTTATACATACTTTAGTCTCGCACGCGGCATCTCCCACGCACTTACTGTCCTTACGCCGCTTTCGGTAATGCAACCATAAATAACAAAACAGGCTCCGCCAGCCCCTCGAAGCTCGTTTCGGAACGTTATCGCGTATTCCCCTTCGAACCACCCCGGAGCATCTCAGCAAGGGGTAATCTTCCTCGCAAATGCTTTTCTCCGCGATATGTATGAGAAGCAATCAAACGATCCGTCAGCGACCGCCAAGACGGATGCGTCGATTTTTCCCTATGCGTTCGCACCACGTCGGCATGTAGTATTTTAAATCGATTTCGCGCTTACGTCTCTCGTCGCGTAGTCCCCCGTTGTTTTTATTCCGCATGTCTCGTAATGGCATTTTTATTTTCCCGGATTTGCATGATCGCAACGCACTTCGTTGTTTCTTCTCTGAATATACGGTAACAAAAACTAAAATTTAATTCCGTTAAACTGGAATATAATTGAATAACTGAGAGACGTGGATGTGCGGCATTACACACGTAATTGCAATATTGAAATAAACTAATTAAGCTAATAATATGATACATTTCTTACATTTTCTTTCTCTTGCTGTTTACTCTGATATATTATTGTGGCAATTTACTTTAAAATATTATTGTGGCAGTATTCATAATTCATAGACTCTCGCGTCAATTTTAAATCACTGACTTCAATCATCCTATCACAATGTCGATAGCGAAATATCCATCGGCAGGACCACCCGCGCACGTTCGACAGAAATATCGTTACCTCCGAGAATTTCCAAGTATAAGAACCGTCGACTTCAGAAATATCGGGTTATGTGCATTTGCGAGTGCGACTATTTTCGGAGCTAAAGACATACACGCGAACGACGACACCAATGGTGAAAATCGGCCACCCAACCGGCTGGTCTTAATGGTCTCAACGAGTGAACGAAAGCGGGAAAATAAAAACGCAAGAACGACAATCCTTTGAGCCCTCGTCGATCTTTCAACTGCATGAAAGACTCCGTACCGTAACACATCCGAGTTCGAAAAAAATGTCGAAAAAGCGAGCAAACGCATTTCAATCTGTTGCCTCACGCATTGAATTAAAATGGACGTGTAATATAAAAAAAACTGTAAAATTATATATTACACAGAAAATATAATTTCCACCGTCGAAATCTTTACGTTGCGGCGCGAAAATATCACTGAATACTTGGATCGTTTTACAGAAACTGGACTTTAAAGTTTACCCTCTTTGACACATTAGCGGCATATTAAAGCGTTTCTATTTTCTGCTTGTACAATGTAAAATGGATGGTGTAAAATGCAATTTATCTTTCTGCAACGACGGGCGTTTAGAATCGCGGAGAATGTTCTTAACGACGTTTCGTAATTAGTCACAGCTCGTTGTGGAACAAAGTATTTCGCGAGCTTAGTAAACGCTCGTATTGTTGAGGGCACTTTGTGAGTGCGGTTGCTTACAGGCGGGTACACGTTCACGGCTACACGTAGGAACAGCGGTACGTGTTGCGTACAAGCGCAACCATTGCGGCGTCAGCAACGCCTAATTTAATCGCTAGGTAATTGCATAATATCCAATTTGTAATGTAGGCTGCGTGACGCTATGTTCCACGCCAAGCCGCATCGGTGCACGTCTAAGCATTTGCAAGTTGTGCAAGCTGCAATAATTAAGCTCGCGGATCGCATGATGTTCCAAAGGTTCGAATTACAGACAATTTTGACATTAAATTTCATTCGCGTTGTACGGCTGATAGGAAAAATTAAAAATAAGCTGACATCGTATATATATTGGTTATTGCGGATAGCATCATGAAGGGTTATAAAAGTTTCAATAAATTATGAATATTTTCGGAACTTTAATTTGGCGTATATAAATGATACGAGTCTTAAATATTGTTCGCTAAGCGGTAGAATTGATTTATTTCTTACGCTTTAATAAGCTATTTTCATATTCTTTTCAATACTTTGCAATACCAAGTATATACACAAATATGATTTAATTAAAAATTAATATATCTTTACATTTGTTCAAGTAAAATTTATAACTAACAAAAACGTCCTTGCTGAAGCAAAGTGGACAGAAATGTATTCGCTGAAGAAACTAAAGAACTATAACATTTATATTCTTGAATGAGAAGAAAATTAATGTCGCAACGCTGCCGACCCAATTACCTCGTTCTCCATTTCTGTTAATGTTCAAATAGCCTTAAATCTGCAATCTTCGTTTTTTTCCGTCAAAGGAAAAACGTGCAATTTTTTAATACGTTTTTAGTAGAAAGAAACGTATAAAGTCGATTATATAACAAAAGCAGCAAGGAATAAGAAAGTGCAATTTATATAATATATCTGTTAATTTGAACTAAAATTAATTTTTAATTAAATCTAATATAACTTAAAATGATTTTTATTTATTCAAAATAATATTTTTAATTAATCAATGTGCGATGTTTTTAATATTAATTTTCTAAATCTATTAATGTCGTTGATTAAATATTATTATATTATATTTAAAGTCAGGAAAGAGATAAATAGCCGAGTATAAATCGAATTCTGCTTTAAATATATGATTATACGGCACGGTTATACGGCAACATACGTGCCTGACCTAATTAACGAAATTGCCATTGTAATTAAGCGAGCAAAACATTCTGCAGGTTAATGCAAGACGACGCGATAGTGGAGAGATGACCGTAACGAGTTTTGCATTGGGGTGGGATATAATTAGGACGGAAAATACAGTAGAATGGTGCCGACAGAGTCGCGCTGCTCGTGCCATTTTTACAAGCCTTCAGAAGCACGTTCCGAGCATAGAAATGGGAAAAGGAAAACGCTGGATCTCGGTGATTTTGTGTCGCGAAGTTTAAAAGGTAATACAGATGATGCTACAGTGGAAAATTCATTTCTATATTTGTTGATATCATCGCGAGTAGAGCTGTTTCTGCGTTATTAATAATAAACATCAGCGAGTCCATGTGTTATCTTTATTAATTATGAGTTTACTTTTATATCTACTGTAATAATAAACGTATCTCTAGCCAACAATTGTTTATATACAGATTTATTTCGAGAGAACGTAATAGAATTTAATTAAATATGCTGACTGTGAATAATCTGACTACTTCACAAATATTCCGGAGCAGTATATTATTACATTTTTTAAATTTTTAACGAAAATAACGTTTTAATTTAGCTTTTTTTTTTTAATTTTAGTGTAATATAATGCGTCATTTAGAAATATTTAAGAGAATATCTCTTGTCTGTCTGATCTACATGTTTGGTGAAAATGTAAAAGCCAAATAAAGAAATAACGCGTGAAAATCTCTACAAGAATGGCAGTTTGCGGAAGGCAGATTAAATGCGAATTTCAGAATTACACGGCATTTATATATACGCTAGGTTTATATATAGATGTATATAGATGTAACATTGTATATATTAATTCGTTTATATAAGTGTTCAACGTTTCACGTATTTACAGTTTGCAAATGTGACATTGTATGGCTCGCTATTCAATAGCATTCGCGATTTTGCGCCATCGTGAGTTTCTATCGCGGGCAATTCATCGCGTTGCATGCACTTTATTCGAATGCACTTCCCTAGCATCCGCATTTATGCGGACAGGCTGATAGTTCAACGAGCGTTCATATCTCATTTTCAAATTTTAAAGCTCTCTAATATCCTCGCGTGTCTCTGTCGACCAAAATTCTATATATTCATGGATCAATAAGATGACTGTATTTATCATTGGTTTAGCTTTTAAGAGAAATTTTCTCTCTTCAATATTATGCAAATTGCACAAAAGAAAATATAAATATATGTATATATATATACAGGGTGTTTCAGAATTGGACGGCACTATTTTAGGGAAATATTTTCTAGGTCAAAATGAACAAGAAAAGTTTATATAAACATATGTCCCAAACTTGTTTATTAGTAAGATATTAAAGAGTAAAGATTATGTTTAACAGTAAAACATTTAAAGTATATTTTCGAAGTGGCCGCCGTTTAAATAGTTATTTATAATGCGAGAAAAGTAGGCTGGTGCACCATCGTGCATAAACCACATTCCCTGTCTATCTTATATTGGAATATCTTCGATTTGTAGAAGTCTTTAGTTTATTGTAGACCTATTGGCACGCAAGAATAATTAAGAAATCGCATAATATAATAGAAGCTGCAGCAACTATCAGGAATAATCCTGATGCCATATAAGGCATGCCACAGAAACATAGATTCATCGTGCTGAATGCTGCATTCAACAAAACCAAAGCCACTTCGAAAACATACTTTAAATGTTTTACTGTGTTAAACATAATCTTTACTCTTTAATATCTTACTAATAAACAAGTTTAGGACATATGTTTATATAAACTTTTTTTGTTCATTTTGACCTAGAAAATATTTCCCTAAAATAATGCCGTGCAATTCTGAAACACCCTGTATATTTAGTTCTTCGCTTGTCACAAGTTCTTTCCATGTAACTTATTGTCCGAATTCTTCAATACCTCTCGATTGCTCCGGAACCTCTTTTGCTCCACAAGTCGTCGTTCGATCATAAATGTTTTCGAAGCGCATGTGCCTCGAAGAACGCGAGATGACTCAGGTTGTCGCGCGACTTGTTTACGCACGTACCTAGCACAAGTGGAATATTTGTCGATGGCCGCGAGCCTGAAAAACGTGGACGACTACTCTTCGCTCGATCGCACGTAATATGGTCACGCGGGGGCGGATAAAGCGGACATGTGCTTCCACACGGTGGAAAAAGGAACGTGGACCTCCGCATCGCCGGAAGGTCTGTTTGCTTAGGAGGGGCCCGAAAAACCGGGCGTTAAAAGCCGCGCGACTCTCTCCGAAACACTCACAGCCGTTGTCGACGACGACGACGACGGCGACGACGATGATGTAACTGGTACAGATCCCCGGGCCCTGGGAAATAGTCCGGATAATGCGCCGTCGTTCTCGCGTGGGTCAATATTTTCATTATTTTCCGTCGACAACGAGGTGGCGGACGACGACAACGTGGCGGGAAACGCCGTGGAAAACGCACGCGAGGAGCTCGGCGAATTTTTTTTCCGCACGACTCGTTCCGAGGCGCATCCCCACGGGAATCCGACTTTTTTTTCCTCTTTTCTTTTTTTTCCGAGGCCCTCGCGCACATTCTATTTCTCCGGCAGAGTTCCGTCAGAACGGGAAAAAAGGCCTCCCTCGTGTTAAATAGAGAAAAACACGAGGTGCTAAATATTTTTCAAGCCATTGTTTCGGCACGGAGACAATTCCGGTCGAGTGCCACATTTCGCTACGGAAGAACCACGAGCAAAGTGAGAGAAACGTTGACGGATCTTCGGGCGAAGGTGTACGTCCCTTCACATGAATTAAATGTCAATGGGACCTTTGCGGCTACTTGCTGCTTTTAAGTCAAAACTTGTATCTTGATGCAAACGGAATATAAGAAATATTTAATCTATACATGTAGTTCGTATTATCCGAAACATCCTGTGTTCCAATATGAATATAAAATTATATTACCGATGCTATAAGAATATTAAAGCTATTAGATTATCGAAGCACAAGTGATTGCGGTTATAAATAATGTAATGCTAGAATATTTCGATGTTACAACGTTCGATTTGTCTATTCGATAAATTTACTTCGATTAACATGGATAATTGATTATGTGTTCCAATTCATGGAACTGATAAATCAACCGGTTGAAGGGATTATCTTCTTAAGATCTTTCCCCTCCGCTTCCCTCTTGCATCCTCTTCCGGTCCTTCGTCACTCGTTGCGAGCTTCCAGATGTGCACCCAAGCGGTTTTACGACCTGCGCGTATTAGTAAGGCGATGTTTCATCTAAACATTTTCGGTTTCCGAGTAACGTTTGACAAATGGCTTATTTCAACATCTGCTACTAACGTACAAAGTCTGATAGCATTAATATCTAATTAATTTCATTTATCATTGTAAAATTATTAACGGAGAGAGAGAGAGAGAGAGATTTATAAAAAAATATTTATTCTAAGTGGAACATTGAAACATAAAATATATCATTATTATACACCAGACCTAATAAGGGTGTCACACGAAAATGAATACGTTCTTCTTAACATCATCGGTTATTGCGATAAATATTATCACATGCCTCGGTGGTCGAACTGGCTACGACGCCCGAAACGGAGTACAGGGAGGTCCAGGTTCAAATCCTGGCTGAGGTAATATTTTTCGCAATAAATTTTCTAACAGTTTTCGTGATGGGAGGGTGTTGGGGGGAGGGGGGGTGAATCTAATAGATGCACGGAAAAAACAATAAGGTTGCCACAACCACAATAATAGTAACATTTGGTACAGCCACGTCCTGTGGTTGTGACAACCACATTGATGTGAAGGCAACTATATGCATTTGGTACAGCAAACATAGTGAATGTTGAGACAAACATAGTGAATGTTGAGACAAACATATATAGATGCACTACACGAAACAATGTGAATGTGACAACCACAGGACGTGGCTGTACCAAATGTTACTATTATTGTGGTTGTGGCAACCTTACTGTTTTTTCCGTGTGCTTTAGCATTTATTAATATTAAATTTGTTACACGTAGAGGACCACAATCCGTGTATGGTTGATACGTAGTAATTAATAGAATACCATCTCTTGCCAGTCGGGTCGACTTACAATTTATTACATATAAAATATATCACTTGTAATAAATTATAAGACGACCCAACTAGCAAATAATTTATTCAATTAATTACTACGTTTCGACATAAAATGTATATTTTGATAACATAATTAACATAATCAACATAATTAAAATCTCAACGTCTTAAACGATACTAAGTTAGTCTCTTTTTCTTTAGCCATTCAATTATTTTTTCACCCATTTAATCCAATTTCAAAAGTTAAATTCGACATGTCTGTTTTAAGCTATGTGGAACGAGGTGCTACTTATATGACATATGTACTTATTAAATATTTAAGACGCTAGCTTCTCTAGTGAAGAGATGGAGATATCGCGTTTCTCTGTCGTCCCACAAAGATAATCTTGACATTTAGCTTCACTTCCCGGTGTCGCTCCGTGTGACGGTGACGGGGGGGAAAATTGCTCCGGTATAAATAACAGGCGATGTCCCTTGTCACGGTTTCGTGGCGAATGAAAGACATTCGTTCGTTTCGACAGGTGCGTGCCGTGCACTTCCGTGGTTCCCAAGAACCCAGACACGTACGTCCATTAAACGCTTCCTGAAACATCAACATCGACACATCCCGGTCTTCTCGTGCCTATAAACGTCGGACGAGAAAAGAAGGATTTCCTTCTCTCTGTTCTTGCTTCTCTGGGTTAAATATGCCCCCCTCCCCTGCTTCCGTCCCTCTTAAACTAACGAAATCACTCCTATATTATAAATGTCAAGGTACACATATGCAAATTTGAAAATATCACACCAATCGGATAATAACGTTTTATGCACTGAAAAAACATTCTTGGTAAACTTGTGAGATGCATTTAGTAATACTTTTTTTGAAGTATCTCATTATTATTACCGATTATAATAATAATAACAAAAAATATTTTGTAATAATTATAAACATTTGTAATAATTATAAAAGAGTAAATTTTGTTTAGTTGGCTTGGTGAAAGAATAGCAACTAAACGTATAATAAGTGTTACATAATTTAGTTGGCTCAACTAAACAAAATTTACTCTTTTATAATTATTACAAATGTGTATAATTATTACAAAATGTTTTGTTATTATTATTATAATCGGTAATAATCAAATTATTATTATAATCGGTAATAATCAAATACTTCAAAAAACAAAATCTCACAAGTTTACCAAGAATTTTTTTTTCAGTGTACGGATTTCTCCCATCTCTACTTTATTATTCTGAACAATTAACAAGTATAGATAATTACTTGAAAAACATTGATCTTCTTGAATTGAGTTATGATTATATTATTGACTTATGCGAAAATTTCTCTTGACGTTATGGTCGAACGTGAGTACCGTGAAAACGACAACGCGTTATCGTCTCATCGCCGTATGCCGTATGGTATAACGAGTCACCATTCGCGATGGCATTAAGCGCGATTCCAGCTGCGAATCGCGCGTTCGCTATCGTCGACTGCTAATATCAATTGGCATTCATAATCATTAGGCGATTAATATTATATTAACATTAGCGCGCGCGGTGTGTACACGCTTGCGCCAGGAAGCTGGCAACGGGCAACGGAGAGCGACCAGATAATCCGCAATCTACGGCTTATAGCAATTGAGTGTAGTAATAGCGTTGTTATGCATTTGATATAAAGCCTCGTTTCGCGTCGGGGGTTCGCGTACGTTATGTCGTACCTGTTCCATCCACCTTGTACATTATCCAGCTCTGTACATTATATACGGCGCGTGTGTACGCTATGCAAGCGAACGCCTGCACACACCTACGTGACGATCTATAGGAATGTGGTGTAATCCAATATCGCGCCGGCATAGCATGCTGTATGCCGGGTGGTCGGATCTGTATCGAGCCAGCGCGAGTTCGCCGCGGTTAAAAATCGCGCGCCTTTAAGACGGCTCGTAGAAATGTAAATGAGCGCGATCGCGTGCGGCCGTACGAAACTCGCGGCCGATTGACTCGTCAACTATCGCGCTGTCAAGAGCTGCACTTGTCAGTCGTGCATCAGCACGCGTTTCTAAGTAATTAAAGTGTCAATGAGAGATACATTGATGTACGCCCTGACGTTCCCTTGATCGCACGGATGTCAAAGTTTCTATATAAAGAAACGATCGGGAATGACAGAGAGTCGTATGGCTCCATGCGTAATTATGGAACGCATAACACGTCGCATTGTTTCCAGAACAGATCTCGGGCGAGCGTGTAGGTAAACTAGTTGGCAACGCATACGCGGCACATACACGTACCTTCACCATCATTGCTGTTTATATACGTGTATTCCGAAGTGAAATTCTCGATGCTTCGTTACCGGGTCGCTTCTCAGACAGTCGTATCTAGATCCGCTCCCACCTTGTTACCGGAGTATAATAAACATAGAAATATATAGTTGCGCCAGCCTTATCTTCGTGGATTAACTGGAAACTGTGGTCGGGCACGTAAAATCCTCGGACATGGGTTAGCGTGCACTCTCGTACTGACCACCCATCGTGAGAATATCTTATTAAAACAAAGTAATGGACAACACGGTGTCTCTTTCTCTCTCTCTTGGACTATGTACGGAGTGAGAGAATCGCTTATAAGTACCTCGTGTAAATTCGTCGTTATCCATTGTACGAAAGTGACTTAGCAAGAAGTTCTTGCATTGTACCACAGGCAAAGACGCAAAAAGAAAATAGAAGAAATTCGTGTAAATAATAGAAACTTAATTCCTAGTGCAAATCTCCTATGACCTGTATTATTATATTGGAGTAAATGTAAAACATATCTTTACTTTGATTGTATACAATTAATCGTGGACATCAAAAACAATAAAACTTTAATAATGTTAACATCTAGGCGAATCTCGTAAGTATTGTAAATATCAAATTATAATTTGTAGCCCAATTATTGCATCACAAACATAATAAACATTATTATTTTAATAAGCAATAATTATAAAAATATTTTCTATCTAAAAAAGGTAAATTACATATATATTAACATCGATGATAACTGAAAATTGCAATATATATAAAGTTGCAATATATATAACCGATATAATTGAAACTATTCTTGGCGACCGCAATTTGCTCTTAAATCCGGTGCCTCTATTTGGTTGTTATGTTCATCAAAATGTTAATCGAGATCTTCGTAGTTCTCATCGTCTATACTGCTCCGAGTTAATAATCATGCGACGAACTCCGAAGTAATCACGAAACCGTGTTAATTCGTAGACCGTACCGAAAAGATTAGCGAACTCGCCAACGGTTCTAGAAACCGAGAAAATACGAAAAGTTTTTGATGGATCCACTTCCCCTTGCCATTCCCGATATTAATTAAAATCAGAAACCTTTTATTTTGTGATATTCGTCTGTTTATTTGCGTTATACTTTAACAGATATGGATTTATTTGATTGTTTTAACACGCAAAGTGAACGAAAAATACAGGATTTTCAATACAAAATTATTAAAAAAAACGCACGTAAAAATCGTCAGTTGCTAAATGGATTAAAATGAAGTTTGAGTATTTGTAACTGATTTATATATACAGATCTGCACACACACGTATACATTGGACAATTGCTATAATCGATATTTGAAACTTTAATATTGTTTAATAGTAATAAACTTGAGAATAATAAAGCGACGATAGACAGTTACAAAATCTGTAGGATACAATAAAGATAAAATAATATCTAGAGAAAAAATATAATAATTTATCACATTTTCTTGTTATTACTTTTCTGAATTATATATGTCTGTTTTGACACATAAGCTGAAATGAGAAAATATTTTTCGGTTGGAATACTAATCAATAAATTAAAAGATTGAAAAATGAAGAAAATATAAAAGTTCTACGACGAGATTTAGCTAAAGCATCTTCCAATATTAATTAAGGGAACTCTCTTCTTCTCTTTCTCTCCCTTGTCGTTTGTGTCATTATCCTTCTCTAATAAAAAATTGACGAGAATGTCCGTCACCGCCATAGAAAATATTCCTTTTCTTATTCCTTCGTCATTCTCTCGCTTGTTCTATTACCAAAACTTTGACGAACCCGATTTGCAAGCCAGCGGAATAATTAAAGCATTCTCCTTAAAATTATTATATCGATGACTTCTTTAATTTTCACGGACGCGTTGTTAGTCCGGCACCTAGAACTTATAAACTCATCAAGGAACAACTTCAAGACTTTTGTACGGAAAATGAGATTGTTGATCGGCGTAGTTCGCTTCGTAAAAGGGATAAAAGTTAATCGAGAATAAACATCTTTTTTAAACTTTATTTCCTCTTTAAACACAAGCAGCTTCTTCCAATATTATGTTTTAAAAACAAACTATAACAAACTACAATTAGCATATTTAATTTGTCGTACATATTAATCATACACAATGTTGATTAATTATGCAAAACATGCATTATGCAATTTTATTATAATTATATAATTATATTGCAAATGCGATGAAATAAAACTTTCAATTTATCGTTTTGTGTGAGCTGCTCGATATTTTAATATGTTAACTATACAGCTACGTTTCTTTCGTTTCGAATAATTTTTTATTGTGTCCGATATTGTACATTCGGCCTTTCGATCGCTGTTGAAGCCATGCGGAGGATTCCGACTAATCCGACCTCCCTTTTCGCTCGTGGAATCTATTTACTGACGCTAATTGGTTCGATTGTCTCGATACGTTCTCTCACCTTTGAGTCTCTAACAGCGTTGATATCGAATTTACCGATAATCAAACAGTTTTCATCAAATCGTTGACTTTATCTCCATCATGACACAATACGATTGATTAAAATTAGCCCGGCGGAAACGCAATTTAGGAAATGGCGAATAGTCATTATCTAAACAAAATACATTTTATATCATGATGTAATTTCAATTGTACTATCGAGTATATCTTTAAGAAATATTTAATAAATGTAGTTTGATACGTTAAAAAATGTATTTATTATTATATCGACTTACATAGAAATGTTTATATCTTTTCTCAGATGAAACTGTATTTCTATATATATTCTCTTTTATCACGTATTTAATTCAAAATATAGATAAATATCAAAGTATTCCCATTTTAAAATGATCACCCAATTAACATAGCACAAAACAGGCAAACGGATTTATTTATAAAATGACCGAGAAGTATTTTGAAATTCGCCACGTCGAAAAAGGCGCAGTTCTTCGTTGTCTGACTTATGGCGGAACTTTTTGTCAACAAACCTACAATCCATATGAGTGAATACGCGGGAGTTTCTAGTTTCTCATAGATATTTTCGAGATGCTTGACAAATGACCGGCGCCGGCGCATCACACGATATATGACGGTCCGAACGACGTGATAAAGAATGAAGCGCGTGATAGAAACGAGAAGATAATTTAATTTTGGACCAACGGCCCTCTTCCAATGGCCGACCCATTTTTTTTAGATTCGAGGAGGAAACTCCGTAAAACAATCTGTCGCCCATTAATTGATCGTCAGGACGGCAATTTGATGATATTAAATCTTTCGACACGCTATTATTGTGCCGCCAAGTCGAGCAGATACCGCAGACCTTAAGCATCAACCTCGTGAACATTGATCGTTGACTAAAAGTACTTGTGTTCATCAATGATAATTTTCCATTAGAATCAAGATACGTATCTATCATCATCATCGAGCACATAAAATATATTTGCGATGCATCACTAGCTTGTGAATGTAACCCAGAAAACTCCTGCATTGCATGTATCTTCGAATTTAAAGCAATTTAATATTGTAATCTTTTCTTAACTGATAAAGATTGCTAATCTTTAAGATACATAGATTGCTAATCTGAAGATAGATTTCGCGGAAAGATTTCCGGAAATAAATTTGTCATGGAATGGAAAAGGTACTTACGCGGCTTTTCCCTTATTTCTATCGATACTAAAATTTGCAGCAATAAAGGAACGTGATGTGAAAACCGGCACTACCCGCAGATCGTACATCAAGACGTGAATACGGACGTCTTGGGTGATTTCTTGGTATTCCTGAACCGACCGACTGGTCTACTGGGAATAATCCATATTTCATCAAACATATTGATAGGAAGCTGCTTGTATAGGTGGATGTAACTCATATCGTAACCCATATCGATATATCGAAAACGAGGACGCACGGGAGGCGCGGATAGGTCTTTAGATGCAGACGTAGATAGGAGTGGAGCGGATCGTTAATAAAAAATCTTGCGCATTATTCGCTTGTCCGCCCAGCACAATTAGGAAGGTAAAGAAGAGAGAGGAGGATAAAGTATACGAGAGACATTCCGTTATCGCGTGCAAACATCCGTGGACAGGCCAAGCCGAATCGTCGGACGACGAAAAGGATTTCGCAACGGGCAGCGTCGGGATCATATAAATCATCGCGCCAAGATCCAAGCGTCCGTTTTATCATCGTATGGAAATCCAGTGAGTTATATCGAACCGCCGGTTTCTTATTTATGGTCGGACTGAATCGTAATACCGGACGAAAACTTCTTCCCGGCCTTCTTCTGCGCATCTGTTCGCGTACCGTTTCTAGATTCCGGGCTCTCGAACATCGTCGAACTGTTGTGCGTGCTGCAATCCACTCGTATTTTTCTCTTATCATCTTATGCTAGCTGGAAACTTCAAGAATCAATAAAGTTGCACCATAATGTGGATCTGTATCGCGAGTTCGAGCTTACCTAAATGACGATAGATTTCGCAGTAGGCTAGTTCGGGCATTCCGACATTCTTTCCATCGACACGGACGACGTTCGGAACGGATCATCGGGAAACCATCGACGTCCACGAATTCTTGGAACTCCCTCGATGGGACGCCAGCTCGACCGGGGACGAGTTAATAATACGTCCGGCGGACTGGATGTTCAGACATCGTTAATTAAAGTCGGAGGTGCGCGTTCGCAGGGTCGGCCGGTACCACAGCTCTTCTTGGCTACCACGGACTTTACCCCTACCCGCCTAATTCGTACAACAATGTCTATTATTCAAGTTAGCCCGTGTACGTGGTATAGCCACCTAACACGGCTGCCGGTGCGCGGTGCGTGCTGGCTGGGTCGGTGAGCAAGTTTGCCGAAGAACGCATAACTCCCCGAGCTTACCAAGTTTGCCACACCGAAAGTACTAGAAACCCGTAGAGCCAACTCATTGCCTGGTCCTATTGCTCCTTAACGCAATGGAGGATGCGCCGTGCGACACGTTAATTAATCCATTGGATTAACCATACGACCTATTACCCTCTTCGACCCCGTTGCACGCCATTAACCACGATATATTATGCTATTTACCAGCTTGCAATATATAACTAACTGCTCGCATATATATTATTTATTTTTAAAATGTTCATGAAAAAGTGTAGTTATTGGCATTACTGTGATTCATAATATATTATTACTAAATATTAAAATATTAAAATATTTTAGACGTACAGAAAATTTTAAAAAGGCTTGAAATCAATCACGTCCACTTATTTTAACATGGACATCGATTTTCTCGCGTTGTATCGACGTTACAAAAATTATATTACGTATATCTCATACAATTTCCAAGAGATATTTTATACGTATATATTCACAGGCATGATGTAATCATTCTGTGATCCTTTACGCATGAGTAAAGCGAGGTGAGAAATTTGCCAATGTTGATCTATCGAGTGCACGGTATATCTAGATACTCTTCTTGTTCCATCGTTCTTCACTTCACTTACTCCATTCGACTTGGTTCGATGTCCCTCGCTCTTTCTCTCTCTTATTCTGTCAAGCGGCGAATAAGTTCCGCGGGTTCGTAATCTACAAATATTATTCCAGCTCCATCCAGGAAAAAGATCTTTCTCTCCTGTTCCAGCAGGCAAAACTGCCTTCGCTATCCTGAAAACTCGTCCAATCGTGGAGCTCCGAGCTGGCCGTGCAAACTTCCACCATCTCGACAATTCGTGTGAAAGGAAGGAGAGAAAGAAAGGACGGAAAAGATGCGTGACTGAGAAAGAGAGAGTAAGAGAGAATTGCATCATAGATTCTCTCTAGAAGGGGGAGAAGTGCGAGAAAGCCCGTGGAGAGGAAGTTTGCTCTGTAATTACCGCGTACTGCACAATTAAAATCTTAATCTTCCCCGCGCAAAAATGGGACAAACTCCATAACGTCATCATACCGCGGAAAATTCTTCAACCGGTGCGACCGAGTGCTTTCTCGAGACTTAGCATACACGGCTCACCCCAGTGAGATTTCATCCGTCGTGAAAGAATTTCATGAATGTAGCAGCGGTATAAGTGTCTAATGAGATCTATTCGAGATGCCGCATGCATAAACTCCACTGCATATGTACATATATTCTAAGCATAAAATTTCACCTAAGAATATATAATTAAAACACGCATTATTAGCAGCATAAGTCATGATTTACAAACCTATGTCTAATTCGACAATATATCGAATCTGTGGATTTAAAAAGAGAAAGTCGGTTTTCTTAATGTACCAATTAATTTAATTATCGGGGGAGGTTACAATTCCTTCATCCCATCAAACTTTCTCGGTTCTCTCACTACCTTGGATATTTCCAGATTTTGAAGCAAAGATATATATTTATGATCATTACGTAATGCTGGCGCTCCAACGTCGATTCGCCAGAATCGTAAAACTTAAGAGCGACGTTGAATTCACGAGGTTCCCGGGTTAATAACATAAAGCTGCCCTGTAATTAACACGAACGGAGAAAGTCGGAAAATAATATCTTGCCGAATTCCGAGGGGTTCCGTTGGGATATCGTTTCACGGCCGAGCAGTGACCCGAGGCACTTTGGAGGCTGGTTATCGAGACCCGGGGAGTTTCTTAATCTGCTCGTAAGTCAGGAGGGTTCCGAGCCAACGAGCGAGGCGTTGCCCCAAGAGTGCGATTCAGCTTTTCAACTAAGCTCGTATTACGGTCCTGGCTTGCTCGAGCCTGGCGTCTTCGACGCTGACGTGATTTTTCACTACGTTCCTCGAGATAATTGGGAAGTCTTGTACATCGTTCCAACTATGCGCGATCATTTCGCCGGACCCTCGTCTCTAAGGCAGATTTAAGCTGCACGGTAAATGTAACACGTCATGCCTCCTTTAAATCTTCTGTGCGAATATAATAGTGATAGATTACAGCGAATAAACATAAAGCGAAGAAATTGTAATGGAAATCGTCAAAATACTTTTGCTAACGTTAACGTACTTGCTATGCAACAAAAATCTGTTTAGAAAATCGTTAAGTGATAGCCTATCTTGATTTAAACCGCGCAGCATTTTGGGATTAGCAATGGTCGTATATTACGTAATAAATATTAAGAAATTGAAGTTTTTATTATTTAGGTTGCTATTTATATTATGCACGCACCTGCGACCCTAAAAAAATTGCAAAAAGAAACAAGAATGTCTACTATCTTCCTCGTGAATATAACTTCGTCGCTTGCCGCTTCCATTGACCTCGCTTTTAATCTAGTGTTCGTGCCCAAGTGTTTCTTATTTATAACTTTCTTTCACGGCCCCTTCGTTAAAATGCAAATACTCGTCGGCATAGAAAATATCCGTGAGATTGAAAGAAAAAGAAAAAGTTCCTGCCGAGGCCGCGGACGCACATATTCCGCGGAAGTGAGGAAGCGAAACGCTTCATTCGCGGAAACGCTACCTTTTTGTGCGCCGCACTGCCTGGTCACCGCGTGTGTAAAAATAGAAGCGAGCGGATGGGATCGAACGAAGTAAAATTCCCGCGGTCTGAAAACGGTGACGATGATTTACAAACGGTACGCGATGGTGAAACATAAGCTCTTTTCATCCTCTTGCAAGAGCGCTGCTTTTCATTGTACTCTATATTGAGCGCTTTATCGTTCCACTGTACGTGGTTCGAGCGCCAATACGAGAGAAAGAGAGAAAGAGAGAGAAAGAGGGAATGCCACATTTTGCTTTACTTATTCTCTAATCGTACAAACGACGATATTGATTGCAGTTCCTGGAGAAAGAGGTGATTAACCGGCCAACTGTAACGGGATGAATAAAAATAATGTTGTGAAATTTAAATTGCATCGCGTTTCTTTCTTCTTTTCATTATCGAGCCTTTTGTATTTCTTCTTCACAGAGAGCAATGACGAATACATTTACATTATGATGCTTTGTAAATTTTTATAAAAGTTTAATATGTGTTGTGAGATACCGCTATTTAGCTTGGGCGCGGGATTATTCTCGCAAACTTTGTATTCACGTTGAATATATTCATATTGCTCTTTACGATAGCAAATACAATAGAAGGATTTAGTGCAGCGGTGATTTCATACGTTTCTGGGATTTTGAGAATGTTGATGGAAATTTAATTTTTACTGTAAGATTAGTTTTCTCAAGTTTTTTTCAGAAAAAGTGAGATAATGGCCACTATTTAATTGTCGTAACTTTCTTCTCTTCGTAATAGTACTGCACTTCTTTCTTTCTCTTTCAAGTTGAATTAATAACAGAAAAAAATAATTTCGATGCAAATGGAAGAGCACAGTATTTGTGCGGCTTCTTCTTCTTCGTAAAGCCGATGTTCAGGTAACAGCAGTACACTGGACGAGCAAGTCTGTTGTTCTGGCGGCGGTTGTTGGCTCGCTAACTGCCCGGGTGACCGCCTCTCTCGCAAATTACCTCCAATTTACCACTAAAGTTACACTGCAGCTCCACTGTCCTCCTTTCAAGGATTGGGTATCTACCCACCGTTGATGGTGTCGTATTTTGTGAACGATTCCTCGACTAATAGTTGAAGGGTGTAAATCCGTGCCCTAAAGCCATTCTGTCGCTATTTCAAAGAAATACGTCTTTAAATTTATTTATGCACGTGACATAAAATAACATTTTTAGAATATTCTGGTTTTACGAAAGGAAGATGTTCCATTTGCGAGAAGACATATTCATGTATATAACATTCGTTTAAGAAAAAAATACGAAAAATCTATGAGAGAATGTATCTCATGAGAAAGATTAATGTACAAGATTTGTACAAAAATCATTTTAATCGTATAATTTAATCGTTTTTTTCATTTTTTAAATTCTTTGTTGCATTCCTCTTTCATTGTTAGTTTATATATAAACTTTTTGAAAGAGATTCATTTAACACAGCACTTCACTTACGAAAGTGTTACTACGACTACGTGCGGTGAAACGAAGGCGGGATTTTGTCAGTACGGCACAGAGGGTACGGTGCCAGTATGCAAATGTCCAGTCTTGGCAATCTGCTTAACTTCCCGTCTTGAAATTTTCCGACTTTCCCCTGGAGCTTATGTAAAGTCAGCCGTCTATTAATAATGTATTAAGTAATTACGAGAACAGAAAAGAGACGGCTCCGCGATGGGGTACACGTACCGTCGTTGACTTTCGTGCTTGCGCACACACAATCATCCATGGATAGAAACGCAGGAGATAAGCTAACATTAAGCGCGTTAACATTCGACATTCGTATTCGCAAGCGAAGAGGTCGGAGAAGATTTTAGCGAACGAGTTTTTCAGAATCGTTGCTCGTCAGTAAAATGTAAAATCTAAAAATTTTACGAAAGAAAGAGAGAGAGAGAGAGAGAGACAGGGAGAAAGATACACCTTTTTTTCGAGCCCTTCTTTTGACAGCTTCATTCATTTCCACGTTTCTACTCACATATCTCCCAATAATTTTTAGCTTCTGAAATTGTATAATTTTATATATATTCTTTAACATATTCTTGGATCTCAAATCGCAAAGATAAATCTTCTCTCAAATCTTTTATTAAAAGTTGAGTTGCTTGATTTAAAAAATAGGTTATTTCATTTATTTTTATTCATGGCATTGAACTATGCCCAGTTTGGGCCCCGAGTGAACAGTCATGAGTCATATATTTTAATCGATACTCACGAAGTACGAAACAGAAGGTTTTAATTGTGACATGACGGCATAGATCGCGTCCAGGACTTAGCCGGGTTAATGAACTGTACCAAATACATTCTAGACATATTATTTCAATGTCTTTGGTACAATCCGTTATTGCCGTCACCGCGGGGAAGTGCCCTGAACGCAGAGAAATCGGACAAGACCAGTGGTACATGATCATAATAGCGAACTTTGGACAACTCTAGCACTCAGGGGACTCATTACAAGGTTGTGCCCATATAACTTTTTAATTCCTCTTTTGATGCCCTACAAATGCCCTTCTAGCCATGTCTCATTGCTATTGACCGGGGGCCCAATTTTTCATATATGAAACTGGGCATAGTCCTTTAATGTGACCGTGATCTACAATTGTCACGAATGTATAAATAAAATGTATAACTGAATGATGGCGATTTGTAACCGAATAAGTCTCGTAATTTGAGAGAATTGCTCTTAAACATCTTCGCAGTATGCTGCATGAGTGTAAAGACAAAAAGTTTCGATATCAATATTAAGTAAAATTATAGTTATTATGTCATTATTGTCGATGAAAACTGCGCATTGGATAAAGGGTAACGTGAAGAATCTTCGAAACAAATCCCCGATTAAGCACAAAACTCCTTCCGGAATTACTGGTTCGGATTTACTCCGTGGAGCTTTTAGTTGAACCGAGCTTTCCGTTCTTCCGCGTGGAAAGTGCTCGGTGCAATTCAGCTAACTTGAACGCGAACGAGTGATTCGATATTAATGCCGTTACGAGTTCGCGCCCTACTTACCTCCGCGCTCGCGAGACGACCGCTTGCGAATCTACCGGGGAACGGAAAGTTCGCATTTCGCGCGTCGAACTCTAATGCTCTTTTCGTAATTAATGGCTCTCTATCTCGTATCGTCGGGAAATCGTGTGATTCGTGCGAGATCGTGCCTGTTTCGCGCGCAATGGCATATTTCCGCGAAGCGGTGCGCGAAAACAGCGGGAATGCGATATTGCGATGTTGCGCGTTACACGCCCGTTGTTCTCATTAATAATACAAATAGGATGCGCATCTCGTGTTTAGAATAATGTGCGCTATCGCACCGGTATGGCTCGCGTTTGATTCTCGCGGACGGGACAGATGGGATTCCGTGCTGAAGCCGCAACAGTTCTAGAATTACGAATTGTAATTTGCAAGTGAAAGCGAAAAGATAGCTCAACATAGATTGCTCTGTACGACGATAGCTTACTAAATGGTTAATTACAAGCTTCCTCTTTCATAATTGAAATGCAGATTGCAATACTAAATGCTGTTGGGTCAGTCCCGAAATTGGATAAGGCAGAAGCAAAGAGAAAAATATTCTGTTACGAGAAATATATTAAATAATATATGGAAAACAGCAATATATTATTTTAATGTTTTGTACATATATATAGTAGTAAAATATATTGGCTACATTTCTCTTCGGTTTAAAAATAAGAAAATAAAATTCTCTTCTAGACAATCGTAACTCTTTGTGCAATAATTTTTTCTACTACTTTCCTCGAAGCTTACAGAGAAAATCGTTTTATCCGTCTGAAGAGTAAAATATCAATTATACGTTTTCTAGAATTTCGTAGATATGAAACGCGAGCGGCAAACGAAATGAAAATCCGTGTACTATCCGTCACAGCCTATCATATTCGCTGATACGTACATATCTAACTCGCCTATCCTCGTGTCTGCGGATAGCAGTAATATCCAATATCCGGAAACAGTTAGGAATCCTGGGAATACGGGTGGTCACCGTGTGCCTCGCCCACCTCTTTCGGGCCACCCCGGGGTAGTAATAGTGTGGACGTTAACTTTTTTTCCCGCGATATCCTCGGCCCGCGGTTGAGATTCAATTTGCAAAGGCTATTCCAGTAATTGCATAAGTACCGAACCGCAGTCGCACGTGGTTCAAGCTCGGTCGTATCTTCGCAATATCTGTATTTCCACACGTACACGCCAGAACCTGCTGGTGACCTGTTTCACGGGCATCGTCGACGAAAGTTCTTTCGTCGGACTGCGGCGGAAATGCCCTGGTAATGGGAACAGAATTAATACAATTAATCGTCCTAATTACGATCTTGATTGCATTAGCTTGGGATGCTCATTGCTTTCCAATTAACCTTCCTTACACAGAAGTTTATGCATTCGCGCTAGCTTAAATCGATGATAATATTTTGGCGTCGTTTTAAGTAAATCTTATATCTCGACGTTTTGCACGAAAATATAAATGTTAACATACTGCAACGTTACATACAACATTGTTACACTAAATTTAATAATGAAATAATTTGTCGCATAAAATATAATACTTGTTCCTTTATTACACTTTTCATCAGCTATCATGATAAAATTAAATTTTTTAATATTCAAATTACTTCCTCATTCCACTTATTTTCCTTCATTCTCCTTATTGCTTTCATTTTAATGCACGTGAGCGATAGATAATGAGCAAGAGTGATGCATCGCATATAAGCACGAATAATTAATTTTGCGAGCGAATAAAATTGATCCATGTTATGTCGCCGTATACGCGGTACAAGTCATATATCCCAGGGTTAAAATAACTTTTTGTCGAGTATTAAGCACACAAGCCGTTGATCAAATCAAATAGATTACTATGTACATTCCCCTTGTACAAGCACTCGTGTAACTGGTCGCCGTACTCCGCACACGATTCGAAAATGTCATCGTTAACTATTGTTCGCCGAACATTCACACGTAGTCGAGAGGGGGATGCGCGAACATGATATATTCGGTTCCCTCATGAATACGTTCGCCGTACGCTTCGGGCTAGATTGCTCTAGTTAACGACAGGTATTTGAGCGCTAACTATCCGACTGACTCGGTGCCATTAGAAATGTTTCAAGAGAAATTGCCCGTACTGCGCTGTATTAGCGCGCCGTCGAATTCCCTATTCGCGTGTTATGTACGATGCGCTGTGGTGATGAGCACTGAAAATTGCATGTTGTGTCGAACATTTCTTCTAAGTTACATTATCCCATAATTATCCCTTAAACAAATATTTTAAATAACGTCATAGCTGCCTTTTCTTTCTCGAAGAAAAATATTAGATACTGTATATAATATTAGATGCTGTAGAAATTATTAAATTTAGAGAACTGTTGCTGTTTTCTAAATGGCACACGGAAAATACGATAAGGTTGCCACAACCACAATAATAGTAATATTTGGTACAGCCACGTCCTGTGGTTGTCACATTCATATTGATGTGAAGGCAACTATATGCATTTGGTACAGCAAACATAGTGAATGTTGAGACAAATATATATAGATGCACTACACAAAACAATGTGAATGTGACAACCACAGGACGTGGCTGAACCAAATATTACTATTATTGTGGTTGTGGCAACCTTATCGTTCTTTCGGTGCAGGCTGAAATAATGCCATAATTAAAATATGATAGAAGTAATGTGTGATAAAATTAGTATTATGACATCGCGAATTGTGCGTGACATCAATTTTACTCGCGAATGACTGCTTTAATGAATGATAAAACGTATAGCGTGCAACGGGTAGCGTTTCGAAAATAACCCCGTAAAATCACGGGACGGATACGGCGACGCGAGAAAGATGGGATGAAAGGAGAAAACCCGTCGAATCACGGCGCTCGGGCGCGTGTTAAGGAGGAAGCCCCGTCGCAGCGATGAGAATTTATGGGCTGTTCTCGAATCGCGAATACAATTTAAGCGCTGTTGATCCCGCTGTGACAAAGTGGCTCGCATGATGGATGCGGCCGTGCGCTTGCGTTTGTTACACCATCGGCCGAAGCGAGAGCGCCGATATAAGCGAGCGACTGAGAGGGAACGAGAGTTGTACGGACGGCGACCGTAGAGGGTGGTGGAGAGAGCGAGGGTACGCGGGATATACAAACGGTGGAGAAGAAGGGGGATGAGGAGCAGAGAGAAAGAGAGAGAGAGAGAGAGAGAGAGAGGGAAGAGCTGCGGGAGAGAGAGAGAGAGAGATGGATTTGCAGTGTAGTGTGCAGGCCAGGCGGGAGTGGAAAATGGCAGGAGGGCTGCCGCGTGACATCCTACTTAGTCCGCAATTCGCGGCCCATTCATCTTCATGCGCGGAGTTCGATCGGATGTCTAAAGTTTTCAGCTCGATCTGAAAGCTTTAGTTAGCGTCCTGCGACCGGGGAGGGAAAAAAAAAAGAAGAGCCGAGTACGAAACGATGTCGTTCACAGGCAGCCTTTCATTAATATCGCTTTTCGACGATATTAACGGTTTTTCTCGACGTTCGAGGCACACGAGCGACGAGACGTTCAATACGTAATACTTATATACGAGGTACAAAAACTTTCGCGATATTAAATTCCGAAAATATTCTGCGTAACGTTGCGTGGTGCGCTCGACACATCTTCTGGCCTCGAGTTACGCAAATATAGCGTATATCAGAACGGCGGACTTCGGGCGAGTATTCGGATATACGAAGAAATTTAAGAGATCACACCTGCCTTACGTCGGCCCGGTTAATTGTATCACGGCAAATGCCGGGCGTATGCTAATTCGGAAGCACGTATAATACACTCCCTAGTATGTACTCCGCCGTCTCCTAGCCGGTATGTAAATGAAAATTCAAGTTTCCTACACTGCGGTGTTTGTATTCCCTCCCAATGGACTGGATGGTAGAATTTCGCTCTGTTGATATAACCGAGAATGACGATACGCTTCGCCATTTCCGCATTGATGACGCTGCAACTGTGATTCGTTACGCGGTATGACGATTAAATCACCAGCCGCAAGCTCGTCGCAGCTTTTTGCAGCTATCCCCGCGTAGATCGAATCGGTCTGGTTATCTTCGCCCGCGCCATTATAAGGGAATTGAACGGCGTTTGTAAATTTCGCTCCACGATCGATACGCTCTCGTGGTCGTACAGGCCGAGCGGCTTTACCATGGTAGTTTACGTCGCTCCGAGTACTGGACATGTTATACAAGGTTCAGGATGATGTCGCGCTAATGCACCGGCTTTGTTGTGATTTGTGTACAGTATCTCCTCGGTGTACGCGCGGCCCGGATACTTCGACAATGCTTTAGGCTC
The DNA here is from genome assembly GCA_003063805.1 of Aphaenogaster ashmeadi. Taxonomy (NCBI): domain Eukaryota; kingdom Metazoa; phylum Arthropoda; class Insecta; order Hymenoptera; family Formicidae; genus Aphaenogaster; species Aphaenogaster ashmeadi. Next base: position 611,219 of record NJRQ01000033.1, on the reverse strand, counting down.
AGTATAGTCGAAGGCAGAAGTTACGAGCGTGATGGGAGTGCAGTTAATAAATGGGAACCGATTACCGCGCATTACGTGCTCCGTTGCGAGCAAGTTTGTTCGCCGGTAAAATGATAGAGGAGAGTGCAAAGAGCATATTACATTTTACCAAGGAATATTGACATCGAGAGACACATATTGGTACATTACATTTCAGGATAATGCAAAGAGCTATTGTGTCACCACCCGAATATGGTTTATATCTAATTCTCTATGCTACAAAAGTAACATAACTCTCTTTCTCTGGGTTTCTTTTATTTATTCTATGTATTTCTCCGTTCTCGATTATTTTTCCTTGCGCACAGATACGATTTTCGCAAACTCTAAAGACCGGTCTACACGCAACGTTTTGTACACCGTTTTGCCTGCGCAGTTCAAGACGTTGCAGAGAAGACGTCTGTGCAATTATGTGACAGTTTTTCTGTCCAGGCGCAACGTCTTCTCTGCAACGTCTTGAACTGCGCAGGCAAAACGGTGTACAAAACGTTGCGTGTCGACCGGCCTTAACGTTCGTCAATAAGCATTGTCAGGGCCACAATGATTGTTAACGCTGCGCGGGCGGATTAGCCTTCGAAATGCGGAAGACGAAGTGAAAGACACGGGGATGGTCACTGCAGTACATGAATATTCCATACGTGAACGCTTGCGCAATGCGGTCGCCACTATTCACTTCGAATAGTACACCACTCCGTACGTCACTGTCCGCTTTAGCCAGGTCAGCCTTTTCCGAAGGCAGGCTTCCACGGAGGCGACACGGTCCGCGCGCGTCGTGTCTACGGGCTAGGAACTCGAGGAAGGAGAGTGAGTCGCCGCCGCGACGTTTCCTATTTACGGCACTTCCTAGCGAGCTAAATTAACCGGGAATGCCAGCGATCCTTATCCCCCGACGTCCTCGCATTTTGCGTCGTCCTAGAGTACCGCCCGCGACGTCGGGCGCCGGTTAAGCGAGCGAAGAACGTTCTCCTCTGCCTCTACGTGACCGAGCAGATAAGAAGGCGAGAACGTCGTTAGTCTCTCGCCGAGAGACGGAAGAACGTCCTCGTGCACGCGAAAACCGTCGCCGCCGTCGAGAGATTATCAGGCGCTACTTCGTTTACAAATTTTCCAGAGTCCCCCACGCCTAACACAGCGATGCTTCTTTATCGCATTATTTAGCATTCCTCGACGATTGCGGATGTGCCTACCGTCCCCAAAGGTTTGCACGTTTTAAGATTCGGAACAGACAACGAATTTAAAAAGGGCAAAATTTTACTTCAGTTTTTAGGATTATATATATATATATCGCTATATATATGCGGTAAGTGCACTTACACTGTTACATTTGTAATGTTCAAACCAAATTTGAGTCATTTATAAGTGTACCGTACATCCTGTGTGCACACGTGTACATTCGGCTTCAAATATATATAATCATATAAATGTCAGAGAAGGAGAACATACTCTTTCTATAATATAGTCGAATAAAGGAATCAATAATGCATCAACGAAAATTATACTATTCCAATAGGTCGCCACTGCTCCAATATATTGTTAATTCAACTAGAATTCAATTATAAGTTAAATAATTTAACTCAAGGAATATGTTAAAATGACTCAAATTTGGTTTACTATTTACTATCGCATAAGTCAAAGCTAACTAATTTAACTATAAAAATGGGTTGCTTTGATATGGTTGTTTTTAACTACATATTTTGTGTTAAAAATAAAATGAATTTTGACACGGGTGAAAGTTAAAAATAACCAAATACACGGAAAGAACGGTTTTGCTGAAATATTAAAAAATTTGGCCAGATATAGATCTGAAAAATAATTTTGTTGGATCATCAAAATAATTATGTAGGACACTCCAACATAATGATAATGCTGCAAAAAGTTTTGATATTCTAGCAACTATTTTAGGCGTCCTACATAATTATTTTGATGATCCAACAAAATTATTTTTCAGATCTGTATCTGGCCAAATTTTTTAATATTTTAGCAAAACCATTCTTTCCGTGTATGATTTAACCCAAGAAATTGGTTTTAATTTGATCTTTTAATATCTAACAGTGTACCGTACATTCTGTGTGCACACGTGTACATTCAGCTTTAGATATACATAATCATATAAATGTCAGAGAGAGAGATCATACTTTCTATAATAGTCGAATAAAGAAATCAATAATGCGCCGACGAAAATTCCAGCGGCCCCTAGTTCTCCTGATTTAGGTCTTCCTGTAGATGCTCCGTAAATTCCTTTAATGCAATTTATTGCGACGTGGCGCGGCCAGATGTAGAAACTTCCGCGGTGCATTTACTCTTTTATTGCGAGTCGAATATGATCCTGCAGATGCAGAGCGGAATATCTCCCGCTTGCCTACTTCTACATATTACTATGTATATTTAAATATATATTTTATCTTTATTATGAGAGACGCATGTCTCTCATTAATGTTTTTGAGTTGCTTTATCTTTCTGTACTAATATAAATTTAAAGCGTAAGAGCTGGCGTTTTTATATGACTAAAAGCAAAATTCAGTTTACCTAACTTGAATTAACGTCTTTTCAAAACGTATTCATAAATTCATATAGAATTCATGTTGCTATTTAAATAATTTCCATTTAGTTTCAATTTTCCACGATTGCGGGTGGCTCATTACATATACACATTGCAGGAGAAGAAACTTGTTTCTAAATATAGCACAGCGACACGGAATAATCACGTCAGTGATATTAATGACGCGCGTTGTACATGACATATTACCAATGAGACTGCCACTTCCCTTGCTGCGAGCATTATTAACTTGTTGGGCGTTTATATTAGTGGTGTAATTAAACATTCGAGCCTAGTTATTGCGATCTGTCACAGATAATTCGCAGCGGGTAGGTGCGAACAGAAAAAGTAGAATCACGATGCGCAACAAGGTTCCCCGGTGAGCTTTCTTTTAGGGTTTCGCAAATGCGTGTTAACAGACAGACTAAATCTTTTTGTACACGGAAAGAATGGTTTTGCTGAAATATTAAAAAATTTGGCCAGATACAGATCTGAAAAATAATTTTGTTGGATCATCAAAATAATTATGTAGGACGCCTAAA
>NJRQ01000033.1:589241-607465 GCA_003063805.1 Aphaenogaster ashmeadi | reverse complement strand
TAATATTTCAGCAAAACCGTTCTTTCCGTGTACAATTATCGTGAATATAACATTGCATTATTTTCGGCCGTGTCGAATTTTTAAAAGGCATCTGTGATTTAATCTCGGGAAGTTATTTCGATTTAACAGAGAAATTCCCGTGCTCAGCTGTATTATCTTCTTTTTTTTAAATTTCCTATTGCCACACACATGTCATTTCCTACGCCAACGCTAATAAAACGGACATGTATGATACGGCTGGTTATGAGAAAAATTGGCGGATGGTTACGTCCGGCGATATATACGTATGTCTGCGCCTGGACAATGGTCGACCGCACGGTCAACTCGGAAAGAAAGAAAGAAAAGAAGATACGTAAATAAATAATGCGGGAGGTTATTTCATGGCGATATACAACGTACGCTGCTTATAGACTGCTTTCCAACTGCCGTGAAACTGCACAAGACGTTTCTATATATAGCGCTTTCGCGTTACCGATGCTTCGTATACCCGTGTTTAGCTGCACGGATCCGCAGTTCTTTTATTCTCTCGACAGTTGAACGCAATAACTCCTGGTTACAAATAGATCGTTGTGCACGTATTAAATATCCCATTGTCGCTCCATAAATACGACACATTTCTAATATAGAATAATACTTCTCGATTGACGCTCGATTGCGCTACGATTGAGACATAATTCAGGCAAATCAATCGTCATTCCTTCAAGTTTTGGTTCAGTTCTTGAAGATATTACGCATGCAATACGATGTCGTGGAAAGTAAACCCGGCGCCAAGGCGGTTTATAATATGTTTATCTCATAATACGTCGTCTTTCATCGTATTTCTTCGTGCAAAATGGCGTGGCCGTTAGTCTTTCACGGAAGGCACATTAGCACCCTCCGTGCCGCGCTCCTATAACCGATGAACAGCCACGCCATCTTGAAGAAACGCCAGACGATGATGCTCACCCTCGCCGTTAACTTTTGGCTTTATACTCCGTTCCACGTCTTACCCATACTTTACGTTTACAACGTAACTACGTATAGAGTGCCGTCTATAATCTCCCTAGAAGTGGAGTATCAATTCCAATAGATTTAAATCTTTCGCGACCATCCCCCGATTCTCTACCTTCTAGCGTTGTTCCGCCGACCTTATGCTTCTGGTAGATAACGTCATTTCTTCCCGTCCTGACGATCTACGCGGAATAAGTTTGCCGCACGAGAATTCGTTCACGGGAAGGAGGAGTAAGCAAGATGTACGAGCTGCCATTTCGAAACGGTAGAACTAAAAGGGCGACTTTTAGAATACTCGGTTAGAAAGTTCGTCAGTTAAGGATTTGCTGCACATGGCTCGGGTACGAAGGACTATCTGCCGTTTGATTCTATTTCCTTAGAAATACGTTTAGCAGGATAGATTGCGAGCGAGGAACCATAAAAAAAAAGAGAAAAAAAATTTCGCTTGAAATATATAGGAAATGTTGCGCTAGGACAGAAAAATATCTGCGCTTGACGTAATTTTTTACTGGCCGAACGTATTGACCGCCCTTTTAGCTGACGCCAAAATACAGCAGCCCTCTATGACGTGGACCGTTGGTTCGCAATGGCGATCAGTGACCTTTCCAAAGCAGGGCGGGTCGGAGATCGTTTCGGAAAGGATCTACAGAGGGACTGGTTAAACGGCATAACGTGCCGCCCTTTAAGGGCGCTTCCACAGGAATGCGACGCCGGGCTGACGACGTGACACGCATCGACGAAGCGCGATGCGCGGCGCATGCTAATGCTGGAAATCTGAAACGTCAACTAGAGCAACGTTGCTGCAACGACGACGCGGAACGCCTACCGGGATTTCGTGGAGATTCAATTCGGTCCTGTACACCAGCGCGGCCCGCGTTCGTGACGATTTGCGCCGGACGAGAGCACTATCTAGCAGAACGAGGAACGTTCGTCTTGTGTCCCGTCGCCATTTACCAGACGTGATTAGAACCGCATAACGGAGGTGCAAAATTCTTTTTCATAATATTACATCTCTTTAATGAATTATAATAATATTACATTATCGCAGTCACACTTAAATCCCTCGATCCATTTGTGCTCTCAATAAATAAACCATTTATATGTGGTTTGTTCAATCAATTTTAGCTGTATTTACATATTATATTAAAAATTATAATTACGACACTTTTTGCACGCAATGTTTTATTACGTGTTCAAAGTTCAACTACGGAAAAGGCTATGCCAATCTAAAAACGTACGAGATACATTAAATATGAAAAGAAGTTCTGTCTTTTTAAAAACTAGTAGGGATTTTCCAATGCCACATAGCATTGAAGAAGTCGTTGGGAAGATTATTGCAAAAAAATGAAACACGGAACAATAAGTAAAGAAACCGAAGGAGAAGGTGGACAGCATTGAGTAATCGTCAGAGTCGCATATTGGCAGTTGTCCCCCGTCGCTTATAACATACTAATCGTTGAAATACGCGCAAATATTTATTTTCGAGCTGTCAGGAGCACGCCACTTCGCCTGGTTTCCCCCGCGACTCCGAAGGCAAGGCGGACAGCCTACCTATACCTATGAGGACTTCCGAGAAATACGACTCTTGGATGCATTCGAGCCGATGTGTGCACACCGTGCACTCTCGTGCTGTTACCGCACAGCCTTTATTTATGTTTCTCTCTGCACAGTTGCGCACGCGTTCAGCAAAGCAAATCAAAATGTTTTCTCGAGTCCCAGACTCCTTCTCCGCCTTCTCTCGCAGTTAGAATCGGTACAATGCCGCAGTCCGTTATTAATCGAGAGATTGACTGTTCATTTTGTTTGTTTCAATCTGTCGTATTCGTGTGTGTGTGTATGTGTATGTGTGTGTATAGAAAATATCTTGATAGAAACTACTCAGTTACCCACATATAAATGAGAATTGCACATGTCAGAATTGCGCGCGACAGGATATTAATTTCATCAAGATTTGACGCGTTTACCATTTTATTAGTAAAATGTTACGTTTGCGTAACAAGTTGAGAAAGTGAGATATATTTAAGATACGTTTTGCAATTTATTTATAGATACAAATAACTGAGTTTAGACGTGCATAATAACGTTGATGATTCATTGAGTTGAAGATCATCGACGATTCATGATGGTCATTGTTGCTGCTGTACACGCGACATCCAATCTTTTTTTCTCTACATAAATAAAGTCAAAATACAGTCGCGTTGCGCTTTCTGTCCGCTGTTAAATATCGTTGTTTCGTGTCCGTCGTAATGCGCGGGTCGTTTAACTAAATTTCGAACGCGAAATCGCGAGAATTCACGTTCACCAGGCGACTGGTGCCTCGCGGAATCGAATTATGAGGGACTGCGGCACTCGGCGCTCTCCATGGATGCGAATTTCACTTCCGGGCGCGCGGAGAGGTACAATAAAACAAAGATATTTGACGGACCAGAGCGAGAGATAGGGGCGAAGAGTAAGCGGTAGGATCGCAGTCTCCTCGTCGGTACCACACGGGGACGCGTTCTGCTGTGCAAGGGCAACGGAGGTAGTGGAGTAGGGCGGGAGGAGACAGGAGGTTGGAAAGGCTATGAAATTACGGGTAGGTAAATGAAACTATTCCAGAGTCCCGTGCATGCAGCTGCCGCTGCGCCGCCACGTCGGTACCAGTCCAACCTGACCCAACAGTGCGGAAAGGACTTTTATTTTTATTTGCCTTCCGCTTTATTTTCGCTTTAATTTCTCCCTTTTCGTCGCGACGCTTGCTAATGGGGGGAAGGGGGATACCAGCGCGAAGGATGGGGAAAGGGACACACACCAAGTGGATGGAATCGCCGGAGCCGTACCTTTCCCTTTCCTCCGGACCCTGGGCTCAGTCCTCCGGCGAAACTGCAATTCTTCTTTTGATGCCGATAAAATTAATTATCTTGTCCGTCTCTATTTCGTTCCGCTATCCGCCGTTTTCCTTCGTCGCGACGCACTTAGCTACGTAACATAAATTCTTATCTCTAGTTGCGGTAACTTGAAGACGAACGGTTACGTGGCCGTTTAATCTTCGTAATATGGTAGCTCACATTTTTACCTCACAATTGTCAATTATTCTCCATTGTCATATGTGGCTATCGTCAAACAACGCGTACTTATTCGCATATTGCATCTTCAATATTTTCACGACTAATGTCCATTCCTAAAAATACGTCGATATATGTCGTGCATTCATCAGGCAACATCTGAGCAACGATGTTCCGCTGACGAATCAAACTTTCATGTAGCGAAATACGCGATTTAACGTACGGCGAAAACGTGTAGGCAGGTCCCGACAAAGAGAGGAAATTTCGAATATCGAGATACCGCATCGGCGGAACGTCCGTGTTTGGCGAACGGCAACCTACAACGATTTCCACTTACTTCCTCGGGAACTTCGAATACAGGATAGAGTTGGCATCCTATCATCTTCCGTCTGTACCGATTGTCCTTCGCCGCGGTGACTTCTTTTTCTTTCGCGTACCATCTTCGTTTCCTCGCGACTTTCTCGTGCTGTAGAACGTAGATATTCACGGAAACAGCGTCAAGGCGGCGGCGCGTCCGACACCCTCCCTCACCTCGCCCTTATGCTCTCGTTCTCGCAGCCACCCTCTTTCTCTCCCTCTATCTTGGGGTGGCATTGCGTCCCCTCTTCCCCACCGGCACCCCTTTTGCACCCAACAGCCCTACTATGGCCCGCTCGTGCCGTCAGTCGAGTCCAGAGGACTCCGCGATTCGCACTTCGACCTTGGCGAGTTTTCCCACCAACGGAACGTCGCCAATTCTTACGTGATTTTTCAGTTATTGTCCTTTCACTTTTATATAACAATCCACGGTCGCTTTTCTCGGAGAGTACGATTCATAACGCAAAAGCAATGATTAACGCAACGTAGAAAGTCCCATTAATTATAATTTTGCTATCATTGTACGTGACAGACTTGCTGAATATACGCACGGTGATCGTGACAAGTTATTTTAAGAAAAGGAATTCCGTGGACATTATTTTCGTCAACGTACAATCCGATGAGTGTGAAAGGTATACCACGAATAGAGCTATTAATAGCCGACAATCTTGGCGTATCGCGCATACTTAAACGATTTGCACAAAGACGGAAAGAAGCATTTCGCAGAGTTGCATCTCTTAAGGTAATCTGATATTGAGTAAACAGCGTACGCGTAAAGTGCACCGTTCGAACGTTATATTGACAGGCGAACACGTGAGATCTCTTCCACTTCCCCGTCTCCATCGCAAATTCGCTGGGCACTTCGGAGGGTGCCATCGGAGCACTTTGGCTGTAGGGTTCGCATAAGCAAACCAGAATAACCTATCGCGGCGTCAAACCCGAACTGTACGCATTTAGCCGTAGCAAGGTCAACTTTAAAATATATATCTGATAAAATCTCGACGAAGTTGTCCGCTGCAGGCAACAGATATACGACAAATCCACAGCACTTCTATCCGGAAACGCCAATTAAACCTAACTGCACTTGTAAATGTCATATTACTTTGAGGCTTCGCACATTCTGCGACTTCAAATGTGCCGGAGGACTATATTTTTGAATTATTGGAGTTCCAGTTAATTCGTTGGCAAGTTCGGTTTAACAAACAGTCATAAAGTAATCGCAGTAAGCGGCCTGCAAGTAAGATAAAACTTGGTACTCGGACAACTGTTGGCACATGATTCGAGCTGCGACCTTGAAGAATTGCGCGACGTGAAACTTGGAGTTCTGCTAAAGTGTAAAAGTTGTGCGAAACTGTACAGGAGTTGCTGAGAATTGGACAGACATATACATATCAAACGTACATGGGTCGTTCGAAAGGAAATGATCTGTGACACACGTGTCCTTAATTAAATTCGGATCGCGAGATAAATGACAATGACGTTGGTTCGTTTAGCTTTGTGAAGAAGTGACAGTGCCGGTTTTCTTCATCTGAATCAATTTGTTTAAACATTTTATGAGAGGAGATTTTACTCCAATATTATATATTCTAACTTTAGACAAATTATATATATTTCTTCGTACAATAAATTTATGACATTCCTTAACTTAAGCGATGATTTCGAGCAAGGATTGAGAACTACGCGAAAATTTCAAGGTAAGGCTTGTTAAAAACGATCGATAATACATAATGATTCTGAATCCAACAATAAATCGAAATTAATTTAGTCTTGAAATATTATACTGCACACACACAATATGTATGATAATACATATAATCATTCAATTTTCACCATGTTTTAATTTTGCAAAAGTTATTATTACTCATTTTCACACTATCACATATATTTAATATTTAATATGATCTATCTAGAGAGTAATTTGAATCTTTGTTTTTTTCCGTTATAATTTTTCCTGCATTTATGATAATATGTCATACATATATTTTTTTTAAATAAACTATATATGTATAATATATATATATATAGTTTATTTAAAATATAATATACATTATATATATATAAAAATATGAATATATATACATATATTTGCAAAATACTTTTGTTATTAATAAAGAAATAAAAATAACTGATAATTATTCGAAGAACTGTAAACTCTGTTTTAATAAATTATAACTGTTATAAATTAAAATAATACTAATAGGAGAATAATAATATTCTCCTATGCGAAAAATTAAGCAGATTATAATGTAATGAGATACGATATCCTCCTCAGCGTATGGTTTAGTTTCACGAAGATGTCAATGTGTTGTATGGTTAAGCTAAAGGGACTTTACATCGGTCTCAATGGCTGTGTCGTGCCAGTGGTAACGGGAATTTGCTTTGCTGCGGACTCACGCGATTAAATCAGCCGTTGAACGTGAAACGTTATGCAGTCTGGCCATGACGTCGGCTTCTACTCTTTGGTCCTGGTGAATTACGTCGCTCGTTTTCGTATACAGACTCGCACATCTCGCGTTTGCGTGCTATTTTACGGGACGCATATGTCGGAGTACACCGTGTCACATAATATTGCCTCAATAACGGGCGGCAGGAGGGATGATCTGTGACGCCCGAGGGTTTATTACATCCTAACCGACCGATATTGGTCACTGGTCGATCGCGCAGCATCCAGAGGGCAACCGAACGGAGCGGGGACGGCGGACGGATAATGTTGCGGCGAAAAGCTAAAAAGAGAGAGACGCGAACCTTCGTACGGTTATTTTACCGCTGGGTTTTGGCTCGTACTCGGTAACACGCGTTTCAGTTTATGGTGAGCCATCTCGATAACCGACCGTTTCATTGTGTGGCTGTCCAATCTTTCAATCGAATAGAGTTAGTTGCCTAACATTTTCTTGTTCTCTTCGTCTTCGCCACACACAACAAATATTTTTCGTGATCGAAGCGATGAAAATTATGTGTTGCTTGTTACGTCATTCTAATAGTGATGTTGACCGGATTATCCGTTAAAGTGTCAATTAACTTTATTATCAATTATTTTATTATGACGTCAATTAAATTATGACAATTTTACATGATGTTAAATAGTAAGAAATTTTGTACGAATATTTTTTCATGGAGATATTTTCACTTTATCTACAGAATCATATCAGATTATTAAAATCCAATTAGATAAATAAAATAATACTATACTGCATGTTAGCGTTATATGGTAGATGATAATATGTCGTGATAGAGTCTGATCAATTAATCTGATCAATTAATCTGATCAATTAAAACGTGTTATGATCTATTAAAAACGATTGTAATATATAGATATACGTTTACATGCACGGGTGAACTTTCGATGCGATATAATTTAATAGTCAAATGCTATGAAAAGAAAAATCAATTGAGACCATCGCCTGAAGAAATTTATGTTCAAGTATGACACAAGGTAAAATTTGCAATTGCTGGATCGTTCGAGGATGGCGGATCGAATCCTCTCACGATACGTCCCGTCCTTTTCCAATATCTAGGATTTCCGATAAAGCCGTTGAGAATTCACTGGAAGCCGACAGTGTACTCGACCAGTTCGACTTTCAGAAGTTCCATCCCTGAAGTTCACCCTTTCGCGCTGAAGAGGTCAGAGAACGGTCGTAAGAATCTTTGAAAGGTCAAAGCGGCAGACGTAGCCTGAACGTAGATTTGAAAGAGAGTGAACGGATATTCGAGGCAAAAAATTATCGTGTCACTGCGAGAGGAATGTTGCCGTTGCGTCGTTACAACGAATTCCTGAATCGCTAATGGATAGGGTTACGAGTAAAAGGAAAAAAGAGGAAAAGAGAGAACGCCTACATCACACACAAATACGGATGCTAAATCAGAATCTTCTATTTCTTTTATTTATTAAAACATTTTAGATAAATCGTGTATACACTGTTAAATTTGTAGCGTTAAATTGAACCAAATTTGAATCATTTATAACCATTCCACTGCTCCTATCCAATATGTTGTTAATTTAACTAGAACAATTAGGTTATGATTGCTTTTTAACCACATATTTTATGTTAAAATAATAAATTTTGACCCATGTAAAAGTTAAAAATAATCAAATAATTTAACCCAAGAAATTGGTTTAAATTTGATTCTTTAATATCTAATAGTGTACGTACGATCTAACGTGCGCAAGCACTTTTATACTATAATTATATACGCATTTATATACCGATAAAGACGCAAAATGAAATTTGACGAATAATTCAGGCATTATTTTTTATGCGGAAAATTACATCAAGATACGTAAATTTTAAAAATCAATCTCCCGATAAACTTTATTTAAATTTCATATAGTCTCATAATACAAACAAGAGTCACTTTTACACCAACCCTGATTATTTTTTAAAGCGTAACATTTTCATCGAGAATATACATAAATGCCAGTTGCTGCCAATAATCCTTTTTATACAATAACAGTTAACTTTTTAAAGTATGAAATTTTTATTAGAGATAAATATTATTTTGTTGTACATTTGCTATAAAAGAATAAATTGAAGCAATGTTTAATACAGTTCTAGTCTACTTACTTAAAAATCTATTATACAATTTTTTTTATTTCAGCCGTAATTGTATCGCAAAAAGGGGAGCTGACTAGTAATTTATGACATCCGATTTGAACTTTCCTGAATAAATATTAAATCTCCTCATGTTCTATCGACTTCGACGTCATTTTTCTAAAGACCTGCGTCATCAGACGTGTCTATTGAGCTATACGAATAACCGGCCGACATCGTAGCGTACATCATTCTAATCACAACAGCCGCGGTGCTTTATCGGCTGTTCGACGTTTTCTCGGGTCGCTGATGAAAAATTTGAAGCGCTACATACACGAGCTATCTCACGCGCCGGTTATATTTCCCCGATATTGATTTCGTTCTCATATACACTCCATAAATAAGTTCCTCCGCCTTCCATATCTTAAGAACCGGGCGATAAATCTCTCTCCTCTTCTCTCTCCGGCGCGCCGGTGCGCACAGACTCGCTATACTCGTTTTTTCGCGTCCGCTCGCTCGCATCTCCGCTTCTCCGAGCGAGCTAGCGGGCGAGCTATCGCACGAGCTAGCTCGTTCGCGAACGCTCGATGCGCGAAAGAGAGACTTTCCGCGGAGCCGTGCATCAGATAGCAGCACGTTTGGCTTCGGGTCTTTCGATCATCGAATTACCTGGTAACAACCGTAATTACCATAATCGCTCGAGACGTAGGTGCCCGAGGTGCCAAAGCGATAAATCAGAGGCGTCGCGTCATGCTCGGGTGCGAACCAAGAGACATTACGTTCCCCACATCCGCTTCTCGCTTCTCGAAAGGATCGTTAAAAACCTGTTGAGAACGACTTGAACGGCGTATTGAATTTTAATTTTATAAACGTGTCACGCGCGCGCGACTCGACATTTTTCCTCTTAATATTTATCTAATTTATCTCCTTTATAATAAACTCGTTTAACGACAAAGATTATATTTTGCTGTAACGTAATAATTCTTAGTTAGTTAATTCTTATTTAGTTGAGATTCGTTCAGGAAGCCTTAAACATTCCTGTCGAACAATGAGCAGCAGCAGCAACGCAACGATGTCTTTATTGATATTGAGAAAAGAAATACGACAAATCGTCGTCGTCGATGCATGCATTCCCAAGTGGAGATTGTATCCAGTCAGAGCTTCAATATCGGGTTTATTGCATCGATCTCAACAATGTGACTATTGTTACGGACTTAGTCTGGATTTACGGAGATCGTTGCGCCGCACTCTTACGAAAGGATTCATTAAATTCCATAACCCCGATTATGTCTCGTCAGCGTCTTTCGCGCAGGTATTTCAGTCAGCCTGTGTCCACCCATTATTATTTTGTCCTCGTTGTAACCTCTCGTCTCTCAAGATCTTTGACCTTGATCAGTATGCTGCACTACGATGTCGTCATTTACCGCCAGATTGGAGACCGCGGGAGCATGCCTCTAACGATGCAATTTCCGAAGACTTTCCAATCCCGCTAATAAACCTCGCGACATGATGAGCGAGATCACGATTTTTATTGAGACATGAATCGATCGGGCGATCGGCGGATTGCAAAGGTCGCTAAAAATTATCTCGGCGAAAATTTTGTCTGAAGATCAATCCCGCGAGCCTCTCAGCGAACCTGTTTGATATCCTGGTCGGCCAGCAAACTATTTGGAGGGCGAAAGCACCCACGAGAAAGAGCCGTTGTATTCCCTCGCCGTTTTTACGTACGATCAATTATGGCGGATGTTAACAGAACTTGATCGTCGCTCGTAAACAACGCTTTAATGGCAGCGCGGTAATGGTCGACGCACGCGCTTGGTAGCTGACTTGCGCCCTGTAACGTGATCCGCGGATAATTCATGCTGACGATATAAGTGACCGTCGCTGCGTTTAACGCGGGACGTTTATTACGGGACATTTCTGTCGGGTGCTCATTTTCTACGGATGGGAGATCAGTCTTCCCGGCGAAACGTAAATCATCGTTACCCTGCAGAAATGCATTCCGAAACGTAAACGTCAAAACGCCTTCCATCGCTGTTACTCGCGCAAAAATCATGGGAGTTTGACGGACGCGGACTTTGCAAGACAAGGTTTTTGAAAAGCTTGAAGTTCTTGAAAATTATTGCTCTGCATTAGTCAACGTGAATTACAAGTATATATAAATGACGTATATTGACGCATAAGCTTTCTTCTAATAGATCCTTTGTTTGCTTTATTTCAATATCGAGTAATATTTATTTTTAATGATATAACGGTATATATAACATTTACTTTTAAAGATATAATATTTATAAGAGAGAAAGCGAAAATTTAAAATTGGCGAAATGCTTTACAAAATTTAGTTCTGACACAGTGTACAATATAGCTGCACGGAAAGAACGGTTTTGCTAAAATATCTAAAAATTTGGCCAGATACAGATCTGAAAATAATTTTGTTATATCATCAAAAGTAACTATGTAGGACATTCAAACATGATGATAATGCTGCAAAAAGTTTTGATATTCTAGCAACTATTTTGGGCGTTGTACAAAATTATTTTGATGACCCAGCAAAATTATTTTCAGATCTGTATCTGACCAAATTTTTAGATGTTTCAGCAAAACCATTCTCTCCGTGTGTGTAAAACTTTGATGCACCGATCGATAATAGCGATTATCGACACTTTGTACTAGCGAAGCTTTTTTTCTTCATCGTTTTTCTGTGACATATTTCTATCGTATTACTGAAAATGTTACGAAAATCAATCGCGATATAGCGGATAGCTTTAATATAAGCTTATCGTGGATTCAATTTACATAAAGATCACCGGGAGCGAGAAGTTCCGCAAAGTAGTTCGCGTAGATTATCCGATAAAGAGCGAAGGAAGCTGTCACGGTCGGACGTGCCCAATCGACGGAACTTCCTGTTTGAATCGATTATTAATTGCTGGCACGTGTGCCACGTGGCTTCTATCTGCATCCCGGATGAAGGACCGAACGCATCGCGGGCATTTCGGCGGCCGATAAGGTTATGCCCGTCCACCAGCTACTAATTAGCAGTTGATTGACTTCCTCCTCCTCTCGCCTCCTGCCCGTATAGATGCAGTTCGAAATTAGAACTCGGAACGGCCATTATGGTAGCCTAACAGATTTGGAGCGATGAATGTACAGATTACATATAGGATGCTCAATACTTGAAGAGAATAGATATATAACTATTTAATAAAATATTTATAATATTGGCAACACTATTTGAAACGCAAGAATACTTTTACATACTATTTAAAAGTGTAGTTAGGGGTATTGATAAATTATATAGACAATCTATATTAAATCTTAAAAGACAAAGTAATCCCAAGCATGATATTTTAATATGCGATTGAAATCAACAAACTGATAAACTTTTTTTATCGCTCGTTTTGTGCAGGAGACAATATTGTCCCGTACATACAATGTTACCATTATTTATATGCATCCCATCGTTATTGTCGCATATCGAGAGCAGACAGCGTGCTCGATTACTCGTCAACGAATCAATAAACTGTTGAAATAAGTTCAATATGCAGCGCAGGTATTCTATTATTTTTTCGGATACGTTTGCATTGATTATTTGATATTGTACAGCTGTATGTATATAACTTTCAATACATTTTCAGTTTACTCGTTGATAAAGGTAGAAGTTATTCGATCTATGGGAAAACCACGAATAAAATAAATCTGAAAGAGTTATGTATATACAAACAATTGATATACGTATATATGTATATAACATATACATATATATAAATATTACAATTATACATATACATAAGATATCTATAGAGTTTATTTTGCATACAACTTATTACTGTTTTATTAAAGCTCCGATTCAATATTTCTCCATTATATATTATTAAAATACGAACTAGAAGAAAGCAACTATTCGGCGAATGTTTAGTAATCATCCCATAAACAATTATTCGCTATTCGGTAATTTGAATAGCTCGTAGAGCACGCTTGGATAGTACCTGGCCAAACTCCGAGTAAATGCTTACGGTTCGATGCCATTCCGGGCAGGTCAGTCCTTCGATTATCATGCCTCCCGCATCGCGCGTGCACCGACCGTTAGGATATGGTTAATGAGGGAAATCGGTTGATCGACAGTTACATTGTAATCAGATTGACAGAGCGGCAATGGTGGATGACACGCTCGTCGACTTGTCAGAAAAACAATTGACCGTTAATCACTTTTCGATTACGCGGAGAACGACCCTGTCGTCGCTGGTGAATGAAGTGTGCGACAATGGACAGTGTAATCCGAAAGTATGGAGAGTTATCACCGATCTTTTACTTTCTATTTTTGCGTTATATTCAATATATATTTCATGAAATTCCCTTATCTTTGTAAAACTCGCCAGGGATGCCTACAAATATCTTGTTGATAATTAGTATCATGTTTAATCGTTGATTCGCTTTACGTAAATAAAATATCTTTAACGACAAAAATAATAATAAAAATTATTCGATTAGCCTAACTGAAATACATGACGTAAATTATACGAATATTTTTCAATACGAGAATTGCGTGAATATTTATATGAACATAAGTTTAATTTGCGTGACATATAAATATCATTTTAATAACAGCAGCAATCTATCGAAATTTTTTTTTTCATTTTCACAAAGCTATACAAAGCTGTAATTTAATTTTTAAATTACACCCTCTCTTAACGTCACTTGATTAAAAATTTTTCTCGTGATAAGTTCGTAGAAAACATAATGCCCTAAGTGCCGATAATTGACGTTGATCCGATTTAACGTCCTTCTTTCATTAAATCTTGTCTTCCGGGGAAGAAGCGTGTTTGAATGTGTAGAAAAGAGGGGTGACCCGGATTACAGTGTGATGGTTGAAATAAGTTAACAAACAATTGCTTAAACGGGACTACAATAGCGTCGCGATATTGGCTGCCACGTCGCTAATGATGACTGACAGCGCTTTTATGAAAATACTCACGCGCGCCCTGGATAGGGTTGACACGCAGGAAGTGAGCGAAATGTTGCTACGAGTAGCGGCTGTTTCTGATACGCATTTTAATATATATTGAAATCGAGAAAGCAAGTTTAATTACGCTGCGCCATTGTGATCTTCTATGTCAAGCTGACCTTATCAATCTATTCGACTAAAAATATGTCGACGAAATGTAGGTAAAGCGTACAGCGATATTTTAAGCGAAGAATATCCAGCATTTTCCAAAATAATCTGGAGCAATCTATTTGCGGCGATTTGCATTTAATATTCCAATAAATCATCATATGCGTGACACGTATCTTAAAGCCCATCTACGGAGCTCTTCTACGAACACCTGTAATTCACGCATATCTATTCCGTGACTCAAGGGGCGGTTTATATGACGGCTTCTTTCATGAATCATCCTTCGTCCGGCCCTCCCGAACCAAGTCAAATTAATATGCTGCGATAGGCGCTGCGCCCGCGGTGGTCGCTGTAATAATGGATGACGAAGGCGACGACAGCACGTGTGGGCACCATCACGTATGAATACGCTCGTCGCTTTCGTAAAAAACGCAACCGTTCACTCGAAAACTACTTCCGCGAGAAAGTCACACCGCTCGACGAGGACCATAAAGTGAAGGAAATAGTGAGGTGGGAGCCAACCCCCTTCGGTCGCGCGACGTAATGGCTCTTTATTCAGCGGATAGGCAGGTAAGGTCCGTGGAACAAGACACGCCGGATGATTGTACGCAGAAAGATGTTTCCTCTCCCTAGCACGTTACGCACATGATAATGGAGGTGGGCGAGGTCCCGCGTTTCTGTCGCCGGATGTCACGCGGTGCGTCAGGCGACACGTTTCGTGCAAAGTGACCGCACGCATCGACATTTCCTACGGCGCGACACAATGACGATGAGATAGCCGATGTAAGGGAAAAGGTTCGCACGCGGATCCGCTGTTGCATAATCCCTTCCGGCGTGCGTAGCTCGATAAGGCGAAAAGTAACGCAATGAAATTGAAAAAGAAGAGTTGCCGCGTACGCGACGATCATATCGCATAACTCCAACTGGAATTTAAAAATTTTGTTTTACTATACGAAAGATTTGAAGACTCGAGAAATTGGAAGAATGTGGAATTAAAATCCTTTGTTCGCACCGCAGATTTAAAAAACGCTTGTGCGCTATTTCTCCGTTATACATTCGCGTTATTCCACTATGCATACATTAATACTGCGGCATTAAGCATTCGAATGTGTCGCGTTCGGCCGAGTACAAGAGCATTTCCTGACGATACTGATGTTGCAGCGGCAGTAAATCTCGGTCGAGAAAACAATATTCGCACGCTTTAACCAGCACGCCCGGGAGATATTATCTGTTCCCGAGCGTCGCCGAGTTTTTATCGAAGAGAAGAAAAAAAGAAGAAAGAATACTTTAGCCGTGCCAGGGAAACTGCGGTGTTTGCATGGTCGCAGGGACAGCGCAGCGACCAGAGTACGGCGGTACAACCGACACGAGAAGGAGTCGCCAGGACGATGTGTGCGGCAGTGGAAAATAAATCTGCACTCTCTCTCCGTGTCGTGCAACTTTAAAGGTTGCAACGGCGACGTAAAGAGCGTGAAGTGCCGCCCCGAGAGATAAAAGTGTACGTACAACGCGAAATGCGCATTTCTGCGCGCGCTCCACGTGTCGCACGTGGCGGCTTTTTAGCGCTCGCGCATTCCGGCCGCGGTTATTTTTACTTTTCGCGTATCTACGCGCGCGTGACGCGCGCCCGGTGCACCAATATTCATTAATCCGCGGATGAATGTATGTATATTTATACGCAGATTGGATCGACTACGTCGAAGAGGCTGTGTCGTGTGTATAAAATGAGGAAAAAGAAAGCCGCGTCGCACGAAGTTTCGCCGGTCGATTACCTGAGTGTGCTACATTATGTACGAGATCTATGCATCCCATGTATCGTTTTGCGAGAGTCGAGAGTGCGCTCGCATCGTAGAATTCGATTAGGGAATGCAGCGAACATTCGTGAGGAGTTACGCGACTTTTTCAGATCTAGACTGAAGCGACTGCAGTTCCGATCGGACAGAGATGGTTAAGAAAAGTCTGCAAATTCCATCTCTATGTTCCATCTCTGTGCGACGAAAAGCGGCGTTATATAAAATTTTGTTATTTATCGATTATTGATTATTACCTACTGTCCAAAGATTAGCAAAACCTAGTGTTTTTTAAAGGTTTAATTAAAATTAATTATTTGCGATCTATAAAGAGACAGAAAGTCTCTGACGGATAATTTGGATCCAACGGTTAATTGCAATGAAGAATTCCAGCATGTATCTCAATCAAATGAGGCCAAATACTCCTCGTAATGAACTCATTGAGATCCTGAGGACGTGTAAATAGAGAATATGTAGATCACAGACCGTGTACTAACGATGTATCATGATCTCACTCTCTTCACCTCTTCTTATGCAGCCCCTCTCTGTGAGATAACGACTAATAATAAAGCTTTATCGTTGCTGCAGGGCATCTCGCGAGAAAGCATACGTATAGATCGACACTTCTCGAGTGCCTTACACACGCAGCCTCTGTTCCATCGACTGTTTTTTGTCAAAAGAACCCCATTATACTGAACATGCGCGTCTAAAGTAGCTCTTGACCTTTTCCATCTCTCTCCATCTCTTTTTCTCTATCCTCCCTCGGTCTATCGTACGCCTTTGGACCTGCCTCCCTACATATTTCTGTTTCATATTCTCATGTCGAGCACCTTTCACGAGAGTTTGTCGCACGAGAGTTAAGATGACGCCATTAAGCCAAACCTCTCTTTCAGCGGAACAAAATCAAACGATTCTCTTGTGCGAACGGTCATACGCTCGATCTCTCAGTACTACTCTTAGTGTTCGTCTACAGATTCAATACTTTTTGATATCTTTGACGCAAACAAGGAGAAACGATTGAAGTATTTGATCATACGTGACCGACTTTTTCAAGTGACTTCGCAGTCTAGTAAATTCTTTCAGATTTATCGTAACAAACGTTTCACTCAATTTTACCAAATTTTACAATCTGACTATTATTTTTACGTAAAAGCTTTGTACAAGCATATACACAAATTTAATTCTGTATAATCAACTTGAAGATTGAAAATATAAGTAATGCGCAACACAATCCTTGCTAATTGAAGAGCGTGGTCTCCGAGAAAAGCTCCGAAAAGAATAAAACGTGACTCGTTGATTTTTTTGACAATTTTAACGGTAAAACGCCATCATGAGCTTCGATTACTATGCCAAGGTGGTAGCTGCGGGTCAAGATAAGTCGATGATCGATTTCACATACTATTTTCTGGAAAATACACACACGCACAGTATTCGTTTATAAATACGGAACGTGATGTGTCTGGGTCGCTGAGTCGTTCCTTTGCAACCGCAGAGATACGTGACGAGCCATTGAATTGGCTCGTGACATCCTGTCTTACGCGACAATTCCGTAACCAGAATCGCAGACGAGTCACGTTTCGACAATCCTAGTTGTCACATTGTCACGGATAACACATGACTCATAACATCGACGAGATTGTCGTTAATATTTATTATCTTTTTTCATTAGTTCATTTTTTTCTACTAATGCGCCATCCATGAAACTACTGCGCTAATTAAGTCAGAAAAAGTAAAGTTACCGATAATATATTATTGCTTCTACTACTAGCAAAAAGTCTTCAGCAAAATTGACGCATGCCCTAGATGATAGATATCCATCTCATTAAGTTAACAAAAATGTAGCCTTAATCAAAATTTGATTCTAATAGTTACATTCCGCGTGAAATAAATATTGTCATATTGACCGTTTATATGATGAATTTCTTTACTTTATGCACAATTAGATAATTTTATACGCACATGCGCATACACTTGTTTTAATTGTAATTTGTCTCGATTATAGATTTTATTCTGCAATATTTTTAAAACGAAATTTAAAGCTAAATTTAAAACTAAAATACAAGGTAGATTAAAGAAGATTGACATAATTATTTAACGATGTTTTCTTCTCTGTACATTAAGAATAGAATTCCCGTTTTTCGACGTTGAATTTACTTACGTTAGGTTTTATTGTCCCGAAAATGCGAAAGTTATACACTGTAAACGGAAATGTGTTTGCACTTGTCATATATAATAGTGCTTTTCCTCGTAGTTTATGAGCACGGCACTTTAGCGCGGGACGAAAATTCTTTTTTTACATCTTTGTGCAATGAAATATGCCATTTCTCTCTCTCTCTCCTCTCTCTCTCTCTCTCTCTCTCTCTCTCTCTCTCTCTCTCTCTCTCTCTCTCTCTCTCTCTCTCTC
>NJRQ01000033.1:561313-589021 GCA_003063805.1 Aphaenogaster ashmeadi | reverse complement strand
CTCTCTCTCTCTCTCTCTCTCCCCCCCCCCCCCTAGATTTAGTCAAAATGAATTCAACATATATTTTTGGTTTTCTCCCGAGTGCCTCTTTTACGTCTATCATCTCCTGTGTAATATATTTTAGCTCGTAAACCGTGTTGTCCTATTCTGGTCTCTGTCTTTATCTAAAGATTCGTATTCATGGACCGCTTTTAGTAGCTGCTGGGTCTATTAACGACGCGCTTATAAGGAGAAGGAAGTTCGTTAAAAGCATGCCGAGAATACGAAATATCGCCTGCAGTGACCTGTGGAGCGACGGCTCATAAATTTCGCGATACTCCCTGCTCCTCAAACTTTTATCTCTTTTATCCCTCACGTTATTACGATTTAAGTTCGTAACATCTTGCACCAACATAACATCAAATAAAATTGTATCACGATACAAATAAGATTATTGAATGAATTATTGATAAGATTGTAAGACTGACGTTTTGAAAACTCACAGAGTCCCTGACAAATTTGGTTAAGTATTTCAAAATTATTCAGCATTAAATACTTCTACAGTAAGTTACGTTTCAAAAACAAGTAGAATACAACAGTTTAATTCTTTATTCAACAATAAATATTCTTATGTAATTAAATTGTAATACAAAAGAGTTTTCTTTTTATTCAATTGCGCACCAACTTTACTGCGCCAACTCTCAACGTCTTGTTTTTCCACTATTTTTAAGTAATAATAAATGTATTATTTTTTTAAATGATGAAAATTGAAATGTTTACATCCACCGTTCTTCGAATTTATTTACGTCTAATAATAGGTTTAAAGGACTAGTGTTTCCGGCGGATTCACACGTATTGCGCGCGTTATTTGCAAGCAGGCAAAAGAAAAATATGAAATATCACAAACAGTAAGCAGTCGGCATCGGCAAAGGAAAGCTTGTGGTCTCCAACACCAAAGCGTAACTTCACGGCCTCTTTTACGACGTTTTTATAGCTAATTTCGTGCAAGGCATATGTCTGCTATCGCAAAGTGATCTTTGTTTTATATTCGGACGACTGCCGTTACTGTCGTAGCGATTGCTATCGATGTTTTATCCGCTTTTCTCCGCCCACGTAGACTTTCGCTTTCTTTCCGAAGGAAGAAGAAGTGTGTATTAACGGGCAACTACTTAAAATTCTTCCATATTCTTTGATCCGTCGTGCGTAAGTCCGAAACGCGCCCGCTAAAATATGTATACTTGCTTAAACTTAATATTTATTGTCGATAATCGGGTTAGTTTGCAACAGTCCTTGCTGTAACTGGAAGATTATCGATTTGTATATATATTTGTAGCAAAGTATACTAAACAATACAGATCCGTCTTGATATAATTTTAGTCTTAATTTAATTTTCTACAAGACGCTAAAATAGTTTCTCACGCAAATATCGCTATCTGGTGCACACTCCGGTTCACCGGAAGGTTAAATCACACGTCGGCAGATTAACTCGAGCGTTAAACGTCTTGCCTGTGTTCGGTTCGCCAATACACTGAGGTAAGTGGAAAGCAATTCTAGCCGACTGCAGAAGGCCTGCGGAGGGCTTGCTCCCGATGGGAGCAGTCAGTGTCAGTGTCAGTGTCAGATCCGATGCAGTCATCCGGTTTCAGGCGAGCAGGCAACGCGAGCGTTATGCACGACATGCTGTTAATTATCCGAAGAATAAGCATCGTGACCGAGTTAAAGACCCAACTTCATTAAGCATTTGAACCGCCGTGTTCTTAATCGTTTCCGGCTGACAAGCTAAAACGTCTAATTTCGAGATAAAACATTCTTAAGCGTCGTCTCCATTAGCTAAAACTAACTGAGGTTTAATTCGCTCACGCTACGCCCCGCGCAATTACCGGCAATCATCCTGCAATTGCGTGCATTTCCATTGGCGGTCGAACGGCTTCTAATGCACTCACGAATAGGGAATTACGTATAACGCGTATAACGTAAGCCGTACGCGCGTGGAAGGTTATCAAGAGATCGAGGAAACTAACGCGAAAGCTTCAAGCGTGCCGTAATAGCATCTCATGTGGCATGAAGGATGGTCATGGCCAACTGAAAAGTGGGCGGTTGATTATCTGCGCGAGCGATCAGCATCGAAATGCACGATGGCCTGGATTTTTTTTTCTCCCTTCGACGTCCACGCACGACATCGAAAGGGATACACGCCGTTAACGAGGAGGGCCGGCCCCGAAGACAATAATTAAGGATCCCCGTGCCGTGACAATTGGCGTCGTGGGCCGTGTCGTGTCGTGTCGCGGGGGCACGCTATACTATGGCACTTGCGTGACACGTCGTTGCGTGACTCGGCGCGAGCATCGAGCTAACCGAGTGGATACGAGGCCACGACCCCGTTATTATCGGTAGATCGTGTTAAACCCGTATAACCCTGGGCACCGAAAACTCGTCGGCGGTAACACGAGAGACGGGAAATCCTTCCCTCTGCAGCGAAATCTCGGCTTTCTGACGTACACTGTTTATTTTCGTGCGCACATCGATATCGGCATCGATTCGAGCCACACGCAGGGTGGATAATTAAACGTTTTTACGCTGAGATTACTTTGCAACGAAAGAGCAAAATTTCTTTCCCGGAATATCATAAAATCTCGGTCGAAAAAGTACGGAGCAATCTGCGCTTGCGGTAGGGATCATTAAGTTGGTGTCCAGTTTCATGAATTTTTATGTTAGATCTGGAAGGACGCATCGCATCGCGCCGAGACTGTTTTCTCCTGCAAAATTCATCGAGCGAAAGTGTTCGGCGTGCGGAAAAAGAGGGGCGAGGAGGCGTTAAGAGGAAGACAAACACGAGGGTATCTTCCTTGGAACTTGACAAATCGCGGCAGGAGGGGGCCGCGAAAAACGAAAGACTGAACAAACCCTTCGTCCAAATGCCCGTGTATTATATGCGGCGTCCGCGCCTCCGGTAATGGCTCCTTATGATTTAGCGAGAGTGTTTTCTTAGTTCTCGTGAAAGTGGCGCCCGCGTAATCGTTTGTCAAGCGCCCGACGAAATAATAGCGCCGGGGCCAGCCACCCCTTCGTGTACCCTCGCGCCGAAGAAATTCCACGGCGATATTTCACCATCATCGCTATTAAAGGTCATTTCGCAGATGAAGAGTAACGACGCGTCCTTCGCACGAGCGCACAACGATGAACCTCGTCCCCGAACGATGTTCCTCCGTGAAGAATCTCGAGGGGTAGCGCGGCTCGTAAAGCCCGCCGACGTTAAGTCCTCGACGGGAAGTCTTTCGGTCCGCGGGTCCACGAGAACAGCCGTAAAGCTAAATTCTGTTATGCGCCATTTAAAGAATTCAATCTTTATCGACGTGAACAGTGCGATGCAGTCCGTTTGCGAATGTCTATACATGATCTCGCGGGTTTGGAGAGTAATCATTTTTATTTCGGTAATTACCAATTTTATTCAAGTAGCCATTTAAGCTAGATATAAATATTTTGCACTGGTTATCATTTAGAGTTCCACATGGCAATGATTGGATATAATATTCGCGATTTTTTATATATATCATTGCATAAAACATTTATTTAGAAATTTCAAACATGCGTGTATAGATGTTTAAAAAGTGACGCGTGGTGAAAAGAAGTTACACGAAGGCAGGGTAGTTCCCGATCAGCCGCATGTTTCCGATAGGTTGATATTCAAGGGATGTCGACCAATATAGATAGTGATTGCTAGTGATCTGAAAGCGAAAGGTGGGAGCAGCGGGACGAGATTGTGTGGCGAGGCATTAACATGCCGCCGCCGATGTGCGGTTATCAACACTGGATTGTTCACCGCGTGTCTCGACTTCCAACATGGGCCACATTACGCCCTACCTCGCGTCGTTCCTTTAACGTCTCACGTTGAGCCAGTCGTAACCCGTGCTCGCCTTTCGTTGCGGATTCTTAACCTCCTCACGACGCTCCCTGAGGTTTTACAACACCCAGTTTATTCCCGTGAAAGGGTAGTCCTTTAGGTGAACGCGAACCACCACTGTAATTCCGTGGACGTAGTCCCAGGTTGTCTTCAACCATCGGCGACCTACTTCGTGCCACACGTTTCTACCAGGAGCGAAAGCGCGCAGTCATTCTACTTTCTTTACGTTTCAGCGCCGCGACACATACTTTGAATAGATATTATTTTGCAGTACTCTCTACCCTTATACTCTTATATCACCCTTATAGATATAAATATGTCCGCTCTTTATTTTTCAATCAAGAAAATTTAATTCAAGGAAATATATATAACCAATTGATTGAAATAGTTAAATCGATCTGTTATACCGAATAAAAGCAATCACTGTCTTCCATATATGTTTTCGAATCTAAATCCGAAGTTATACTATTGGAAGACCAACAATTTATCATGCATCATCTGTAGTATTTACGGGTTCTAGTGTTCCGTATTTATTCGCGATGCGATTCTTCGTGTCGATCACGTCTCGGTCAGAGGAAACGCTATTATTCCGCGCTCGTCCTTTTTTTCTTTCCGCGCAAGTTGAAGGATTCCTCTACCAGTCCGTGCGGTAATTCGAAAAAGAAGTAGTGAGTGGCTCCTCGCGTAAAGAATCTACGTGACTGGAGCAGTCCTTTTTTTCCGGGAAACACGGCCCGAGTTTCTTCACATACGCATAACACGAACCACGCGTTAATCTTGATTTGCAACTAACCACCTCCGTCGTTCTCCAGTGCCTCAGTGCAACCGTAAAGCATCGATTTAATCCCCGGAGACTTTTCGTTACGTTCTACTTCTACCTTCTCATTCTTCCGCGAGCGTACGAGCCGTGTACTTCCTGCGAAAATCGTTAAATTTATCGGAATTGATAGCTCCCTTTACACGCCTTAAGTTTTATGTACAGCATCCTGAATAGCTCGGCGTGAACTCTGCGCACCATCGGCAATATATACATTCATATGCGCATATATACGTTCAATGCAAGTAGAGTTCGTAAGCATAGTTTGTCGATATTAGTTAATTTCGCTTTAACATCGAAGAAATATTTCTTAATTATATCAATATTTCTTTACGCTATGTCGTTATAACGCACCAATTGAGCGATATGTATAAAATGTTGGAAGTTTACTGTGCAAAGAGCATAGGTTTTGCACGCAATCCGCAATCTCGACATATATTTGTCAAAAATGACGGCGGAATTCGCATCGTATCTATTTTACGTTACATCCGAAAATATATATAATATATATAATATATATATGTATATATATATAAAATACGTTGGTTGGAAGATGTCTCTCGCGGAAGGTTATCGCCTAGGCTCGCTTCTGGCTCTTTCCTCTTCCGTTCTATCTCCCTTTTCCTTTTCACCTCGTCCTACATCAGACCTTGGGGAATGAAATAAATTCCGCGTTTCTGAGAAATTGGAGAGCCTCGGGGGGGTAGAAGACATTTTCCTTGGACCTCCGGAAAACTCCTTATTCCGCGTCATCTACTTTTCAATCAAGGTCGGGTATCGGCGTGGGCGAGATGAGAGGTAGGTGAGCTTGGCTACGAAGCCGATGGGAGGTCGGCAGCCACCTTACCTTCAGGTTATAGATAAGTTGATATCAGCCACCTAACCCTTATAGCACCGTCGCTCCATCGACCTTGCGCTTTCAGAGCTCGTTTTTAACCTTCGGACCAAAAGGAAAAGAGTTACGGCGTTAACCACGACAGAACAGAATTTCCCGTTTTTTTTTTGTTATATACATCTTTACAATCTTAGATAATAAAGCGGATAGCTTTTTATATCATTTTTACGTAAAGGTTTTACGACAGATTTATTATAGCTATGATATTCATGATTAGTCATATATTCTTGGTTCTTTTCTTTTGTAAAAAGAAGTAGACTTTTTGTAAAATGAGAAAATAGTGTTAAATCCATAATTTCGAAATCTTTTTATGAACAACTTATTAATACTCGTTACAAACGTAACATGATGCTCAATTTCGACAATATTTGCAGGAAGCCGATGGAAACTTCCGTTATAACGAAGTGTTTTTTGTGCAAACGTGAAATTGGAATCGTGCGAAGTATGTAGCAGATTCGTAAACTCTGTTACAGCACGTGCGGCCTTCCGCGTGCGAAATGTTTCAAACTAAAGTAAATTATATATTTGAGGCGACACGCGGGCGTATCTCTAACAAGAAAAGGAAGCGGAAGATATTATACGGGAGAGAACTGCGCGGCGTTTTGTCACTGAGTTCGCGGGTACAAGTTTCGCGATTTCGTCGGAGGCGCGATAAGTAAAACTCCGTCTTTTTTATTCTTGGCAAGCGGGAGTTTCTTCCGAAGTTTATACTGACTTTCTCCACCTTCCACACCGCCAGCTGGGCGGCCCTTGTTTCTACCACAATTTTAGTTCAGTTGGCCGCTAGTCACGCATAACAAAATGATTCTCTCTCGTTTTCTCATGTTTCTCTCTCTCTCTTTCTTCTATTTTTATTTCCATTCGATTATTAGCTGCAAACATATAGCCTGTATTAAATTACAGATGAAGCAATATTCCCAAATATTTGAAAAGAGTAATGGTTTCTCTAGTTATTATGTTTTTCGTAATACTCTAATGTCTCTAATTACATTTATATATATCGAATATCTTTTTTCTCGATAGAGATAAAAGAGTTTTTATAATGGAGCAAATCAATCGTATTTTATTAAAATTATCAATACGACGTATGATGACCAATTTTATTTTCCACGTTTCCATAAATGTAGATAAATGAAAATGTGAACCAATATTTTTATCAATGTCAGAGATTAAATAACTAATGATCAATCAAATATTGGCTCAAAAGTTGAGTAGCATATGGAGTTGATGGGTGCTGGCGAAAAACAATTGCAGTCTGAAGACCCGCACTTCAAAATTGGTGGATGCTGGTTCCTGCGAGAGACTAAGAGGGACTTTTCCGCGAGTCCGAGAGAAGAGAACAAAAACCTCCGAGGACCAACGGATGAAGGAAGGCGATAGAACCAATATGTAGCACACTTTTTTCCTCTCTCTTCCTCTCTCTCACTCTTTCTCTCTCTTTCTGCCCTTGCTTCTCAACCCAACGACGAAACCTTTGTTACTTGTTAGTGACTTTTATCTGGTCGCCCCGGGTCCTCGATTTATCTCTCAGTCTCCTCTCTCTCATTCTCCCTCGACTCTTTTTTCCCCCCTTTTCTCCTCACATCTTCTTCGTCTTCCCTCTCGCTATCGCCTACCAACAGCCCGCAGCCTCGAACAGTCCGGAACTTCTTATTCCGGATTTCAGACCCGTAGGCAAGGCTCTCGCCCCCTTTCTTCTAGTTCTTCTTCCTACTTCTCTTTCTTTGGCCGCCGCCAGTCCTTCCGGTCCCACCACCTGGTCCCTCTTATCAGAGGTAGCTTAATCTCTCGCACGACTTCTGTTAAGATAGACAACCGGGCTAGCACGCGCGCGGCCACGCTTTGCACAGCCACGAAGACGCGGACGACTTTCTTCTTCGTGTAAACCATCTCGTCTTATCGTACCTCCTCGGAAACTCGAGAACGAATTCGATTCAACGGCGGTTCTTAATTCTTACGGTTAGTTGCTGATCCACTGCCGATAATCCCACCGATCCTAATACGGAACATCACGATCGGCGAGCAAATTATATAAGTCCGGTGAAACTTCAGACATCTTCTATCATTGTAAACTTTGCAAAAATCTCCCTCCAAGATCGACGGTAGATTTGCAATATATTATTTCAGAATGCTGATTATCTAATAATTGGAGAACTTTAGTAATCAATTTTATTAATCGGATTTTTTTGAAGAAAGAATATTTGATGAGAAACAGAAATAGAATTCCGGGAGAAAGGTTAAGAATTAGGCAATTTTTCGTTTCTTCTCGTTGACAAATTGCGTAGGGACAAATCATGTAATTTGTTACAGAGTGCTTTTATGTCTGCGTACGCTTTTCGTTTCAGGTCTTTGATTGAAGAGAAAAAAAATAGTTTCTCACTACCTTGTCTATCGTCGTTGATAAGTCGTCTTCCGAACAAAGAGGTTGATTTGTAAGGATGGTCTTGGAGATCACTTTTCTTTAGGGACCGCCATGGAAATATTGGAAGTAGTAGCAATCGAAGAATGACCCTATTCGCGCCTTTCATAGCAAAGCCTTAGATAATAAAGGCTCGTTCACGCGGGCATAATGGAAGACTGATCATGCTGTCCGTGCTATCAGCACTTGCCATTGCTCACCAAGAATTCTACTTCCGGCATTCTACCCCCCTTAAATACGCCATTTCTTTGTATGATTGTTATGCCTTCGAATTACCTTTACCTCTTTCAAATATAATAGTAATCAAATCGCAAAATAAAAATTACATAGCTATCATTATTCAATATAACTATAGCTTCTCTTTTTTATGAAACTTTTATACTTCTGTTCTTTCGTTTAATGAAACAGTTTGAAAAATCATAAATTGCGCGAACTGGCTTAAATATGAATTAAAATATCAAAAAACTGGAAGCACACATGTTGGTATTTATTAAAATGTAAGCATTGATAAAAGAATACAATAGTATTCAGAAAAAAACAGATTTTTGAAAAAATTTGTAACTCATGGAAATTCGGAAAATTTCCACTTCCATGTTCACATTCATATCCACATCACGTTACATCTCCGCAGCGATTATCAAAATATGTATAAAAATATACACGTTTTTTGCTGAAAAAAAAATTATCTTGATATTTTACGCATTATTTCTTCAGTAACTTAAATTGTTTTAAATTGTTTTATTAAACGCGGAATGCGCGTATTGATTTCGCACAACCGATTATTCCAATGTAGTTAATATGCAATACCGAATATATGCACTTCGGTATTGATTTTTCCGGCATCGCAAACCGAATAACGCCAGCGGTTTCGAAATCAGTTGTCTCGGTGTAATTTGAACCATTTTAAACGGTTTTATATATCGATTTCGGAATCTAATACTTTTTTTGCATACAGACATATATATATATATATATATGACTAAAAATATTCAATAAAACGCATTTTTTGTTTCAGGTAAGTTTGCAGCTCTCCCGATTAATGTGCGACTCAATTACAAAGCCAGCTATGGTGTGAGTAAACGCCTATTTTTTTTGTTTTATATTATAAAGTAATTTTAATGACACTAAGAACAACTTGACGAGAAGGGAACTATTACCATTGATTGTTGCTCAAAGCGGTCGCGTATTTCGCGTATTTCCTACGACGCTGGCCGCAATTAATGCCAAGGGGAAAGTTAGTTAAAGGGACTTTGTAGAGGAACAATGTTTCCAGTCCAGTTCTTATCGGACTTATTATCATTAGTCTGCTTTTCTATCTACTGCAAAGAGATATGAACAGTTTTACGTCGCTTTTTTTATTCAAATTGAAATGTCTAATTATAATCAATTCGATTATATTTGTCCATTAACTTCTTTTTGAGTGTGTGTGTGTGTGTGTGTGTGTAGTATTTATAGAAATTTTTTATAGAAACGTTAAGTCTTACGAGACATTTTCATTGTCCGAAGCGTATTATCGTTCATTTATCTATAATCGAGACGGTTGAGGCAACAACGCGGCCTTTGTGTCAACCTTAATGCTTCGTTCCGCGTTCATGTAAATTTCGACGGTAATTAGTTCGTGGAACATATAACGGCGAGAGTCATAGGACTTTGCTGCGAGATGAGTTATGTGTGTATTAAATGCCGGGGAAGTCAAAGGCAATGTCTAGATTCTTGTAATATCCGGCGGCCATTCAAGCAAACCGTCGCTACGCAATGTACGAAAAAGAATCCCATGTATGCGCTCGTCAATAAAATATGTCCATTTACGTTTCAGTTCAGACTATTTTATATTGTTTCGATTATATACCGATTTAGTAGCGCGATCAACTTTATCAAAATTAAAATACAAATATGACAATGTAATATACCGAATGAAATGTAAAATTATTTAGCCGTTATATTTAACGTAGAACAGTTTAATTGGCTCTTGAATTTCTTGTCAGATTCTCGATTGTTAATCGATCGTATCTCTCGAATCCCAATCGGGATAGCTCGCGTATGTATGTACAGGGGTGCGCGCCGACAAGAAGGGGATCGGCGGCAGTCGTGGGATTTTTGGCGCGACCTCCGGGATACGTGGATCGAATTCCAGGAAGGTTCGAAGGTGCTCCAGAATTCTCGTAATATCCAGCCAACGTCCATGCGGAGCGGCGCGACCGCCGAATTCAAAGATAGATTCCACGTGAGTCAAAGCGTGTCGAGAAAGAGGAGCGTGGAAAGGGCGAGGAAAAATGGAGATAAAGCGAAAGATAGAGAAGCACGAGGTGGACCGAGGCAACGGGGACGCGTTTCTCTCGCTACCGAATGACAAATGGAGACCACAAGATTGCGCCTCCGACATCCAATTAGCCCGACCTTCCTCTCCTTGTTCGGCTCTTTCCTGACGCTTGTACCACCTCTAGTCCACCCCTTTCGTCCACCCTCACGACGTCAGGTGCAGGACACCGTCCGCCTCGCCCTGTAAATGGCCTGAAGAGGAAGAAGACTCCATCCCTTTGTACGTTTAATCAACGAAATCTAAACGTCATTCCGCCCGAGTTCGCGTGACATGCGCATCATACCGTAATTTTTATTAGCATCTTTGATCTATACTAATCTGTATACTCCAGTAATATCAACAATTAATGTTAAAGCTACGATACTTAATACGATACTTAATCGTAAAGAATGCTTAATTTAAAATTATTTTTTCCTCTATGTTATTGTTAATGGTTTTAATATAAAAAAGTAATAAGCAATGTTTTTAAATTTTTCCAAAAATCAAATATACACCCATCACGTAGGGAAATTATTTCAAATATTTTAATGTTGGTTAAGATCGTACTCATTTGTTCAGAGGGATGCAATTTTCATTTGGCTCTTTACGCGTATCTATCTCGGCTCGCCTCGCAGCGTGAATTATTCGTTCGTACTTAATGAAGAATTACTTGACGCTCTTCGAGTAAAATTGTGCCATGCGCCAGTGAACACGAGGTGGTACGTCCTTGTCATCGTCTCCAGACTGTGCCTTAATATTACGGGACCGAATACCGTCGAAGACGACGACGACGACGAAGTCAAATCCCGATGTGAAAGGCGGCGCGGCAGCGGCGGCGGCCGCTTCATAACGTCTAAAGGGCGTCTAGCGTCGCCTCGTCGGAAGACAAAACCGGCAATTACCGTCATTCCTTCCGCACGATAACCCTGCAGCTACGGCAGCGCGTCCGCGTGTTTGCCGAACGATCGATTTTCTTAACCCTTGCTACACAATCTCTGATTTTCCCCAGCTCCAAGAGTCGCCTCCTCTCCCGCTCTCTCTCCCTCTCTCTCTCTCTCTCTCTCTCTCTCTCTTTCTCTTTCTCTCTGCCGGCCGAGGTTAAATAAATTGTGAATTTCACGATAAATCGAGCGCAAGAGATCTACGATTATTTCGCGCGGGTGATCGTATTCCCTGATCCCCGAGGCCGTAATGCCCGAGCTCGAATTTCTCTTGGAATATTCTTGCCCGTTGTAATCCGACGTCGAATAGTCGGATATTTTACGTAACGTCACTGACTCGTAGCTATGCGTACCCAAATTTGTCGAAATATATTTTCCGACGCCAAATATGTCCCTGAAGGAGCCAAAAGGACCGGAAGCGCGCCACGAGATAAAACACGAAGTGGATTTTTAGTTAACTCTACTTCAATGAAAAAGATCGGCTGTTTTATCGTATTCAAAAAATCTCGTTTATAGCACACATGCTTCGCGACAATAAATATTAATTAGCCGGGTTGTAACTTGTAATTGTAGTAAATGGCTGTATAATTAAAGCCACATTAACACTAAAGACATAAAACTTTGTATTAGATAATAAGAACAGGATACACCGATTAAAACAAATTAACTTTCTTCGGTAATTTCGCACTGGATTATACCGTTTGTGATTAAGTACAACCAATTAAATAAATCTTTTACGTACGTTCTTCTATAATAATAAGAAAGAAGAAAAGATATAAAAAGTAGAAACATATAAAAGGAAGAATATAAGGAGATATCACATACGTTATATTATGTTTAATAAAAATGAAAAAGAATCTTCACTCAAGCGTTAAATTAGTCGTAAAGTAAGTAACGTTGTAACTACTAGTTAAATTTAATGATTAAAATTTTACCTTACGATAAGTTCCATTCGAGTTTAACGCTTTAATGTACATTGTCTCGGAAAAAATGTATCGTGAAACAAACGATCTCGTCGAACGAAAATACGCGTTACCGAGGACGTATTCTTACGATGAGCACACACATGTAGCCGGACAATAAATCTTTGACGGTAGGCAGCTGGGCGGCAATGTTTAGAGTGAGGCATGTGGCGGCCACGTTCGTTCCCGTACTACGTACAGAGCAAACGGCTCTGTTACTAATTGCTCATTAGTTCGGATCGCAGACATTCCGATCTGTGCGTAGCCGGTGTTTATTTCTACCCAGTTCTAGGTGGATAACAATTTATTCGTCCATTCGTGCCCTGATTAATTAACTATCCGATCGGATCTCCGCGAAAATCGAGAGAGCTCGAAACGAACTTTCCGACTAAACTTCTTTCTCTTGATACAGAAATTACTATTCGTTGATTCTTAAAAAATCATTCACATATATTTACATGCTGCGTAGAATAAATTAATAGTTTTATGTAGAATAAGTCAACGCATCGAATTGAGGATTTACCATTAACGGATTGACTACTATGGTCATCCGTGACCGACGTCTGACTTTTCAGTGACGTTCTTGTGGGCACTGGTGACCGGCGTTATCGAAATTTTTTAAAACGCTTGTAAAAAATAAATGCCATTCAATATAAAATTTTGAATGACATAAATAGCTAGATAACAATACAAAGTAAAAAGTAAATCAGCACACCAATGAGAATATAATTTTATTTCATCACATTACACAATATTATATCGTTATATGCTTATGATAATGGAAATTCTATTCTGACGTACACGGTAAAACATACAAAACTCGCTGGGCAGACAACGTGTTAAAGATACCTTGTATATTTTAGGAATGTAAATCTGCATGCACATGACTAATATATGTGCCTAGGAATTGGTGTTAGCGAACAGTTGTAATATCTTACAATTAGTAATGAATAACTTTGCTTAAAGAACAATGCAGAAGAGTGTAGACGGAAGGGACGCGTTTCGCGGTTGTCAGAAGCGAGGCGGACGAAGGTTGGAAGATCAACGAATGCAACGATGTTCTCGGAAATGAATCGTCAGGAAATATAGCGAGCGCGATTTGTTCGACTGAGAAAATATTACGGCGCGGGGGTGACGTTTCAAGAAAGAGAAAGAGAGAGCACGCGTTTCGCTTATTCGCCACTGGCATTATACGAGCCAGTCTTATCGTCTCGCTTCTAATGTTTGCTCGTTTTCGTGCCTCCTTCAGTCCTGGGCACTTCTCTCGGATCCGCGTCTCCGGCTTTGCGTGATTAATCACCATAAATAAATATCCCGCCTCGGCGTGAGATACCGTACCACGGGAGAAAGAGATTACTTCTTGCCGAGGATTCTGCTACAATCATGGCGAAACGGGTGGAGAGCCCTCCCGTTCCATCCTTCCGCGGCAAGAAGGCGCAACGGGGCATAGCTCATCTCGTGGAAATAATGCGCTGACCATTAACTTAATTTTTAAATCTAGTGTAAGTGATAGTCTTCGCGACGTTCGATGCAATACGATATAATGCACTCGACAGTTGCTTGCTAAATATTGCAATATGTAAAAAAATAAAATATATATAAAATAAATAGTTGGATTTTATATATGTATATATATTTCAACTATTTTTTTACATACCATACTACTTACATATTTATAAATATATACACGGAAAAAACAATAAGGTTGCCACAACCACAATAATAGTAACATTTGGTACAGCCACGTCCTGCGGTTGTGACAACCACATTGATGTGAAGGCAACTATATGCATTTGGTACAGCAAACATAGTGAATGTTGAGACAAACATAGTGAATGTTGAGACAAACATATATAGATGCACTACACAAAACAATGTGAATGTGACAACCACAGGACGTGGCTGTACCAAATGTTACTATTATTGTGGTTGTGGCAACCTTACTGTTTTTTCCGTGTAGATATAGTCTCTCACAAAACAATACAATTCTCTAAAAAAAGGAATGAATTGAAAATTTTTTTAATGATTCATAAATAATACTTGTCTCTTAATAGCAGCAAGTATTTATTTAACTGCGGAACTCTTTCTTCCTTCTTGTAAGATTAGCGCTGGGAAGTATAGTGTATATCTTTTCATTAGTTGATGTACTGAGAGTAACGAATAGTTTTCTACGTATTCTCATTTCTCATTTCGCTCTTATTTACGGCTTCCCCTTGAGTCTTCTCTGGCTTTGTTTTTCCAACCTTGTCGCGTTAATTTCAAAAGTAGTTAATTAAAAGACGATTCTCTCAGGCTCGACCTACATACACTGTTGTCGAATGGACGAGAACTTTGTATTCGCAACAACTGTAACTATGTTAGAAACAGAAAATGGCTAGAGATCCGGAAACCAGATCCGGCACCAGTCTGTAAAAAAAGGACAATTTTATAATACAAGTTTGACATGGAATATTTTCATTAAAGCATTATAGTATGTCTAATAGAGAGCAAGCAATAAAAGATTTAAAAAAATAGCAAGTACATTACCCGGTAATATATTCATTCATATTTATCAATAAGTATTTAGGCAATATTAGAGGCGATGAAAGTGCTCGTTCAATTCTTTATAATCTGGTATAGAAATTGTTACATAATCGTAAACATGCAAAACTTGCATTTATCATCATCGAAATTCATGAATCTTTTATTCATGCAATTGCCTGTTAAACATGACGCAAAAAATGTTTTAAATTTTTATATAAACCAAGTGATACATATAATTTTATAAATTATATATTACAAAGTATCCCAGGTAGCACATGTTGATTCATATACGTTTCATATACGTTTCCTAAACGTATCTAATATTTTATAACCGTTTAGAAAACGTGTATAAAACCAACATGTGCTACTAGGGATATAATATATATACGCTTAAAATTTAATAATTACATTATTAATAAAATAATATTTGTAACACATAAAACAATATTTATGTGTCATATGACGCACGAGATATCGTAAAATCTCAATATTATTTTAGATTATGAGAAATTGATTGTACGAGCCAAACTCTCACTATCTTTCAAGCTATTCTTTCCAACCCATATGCTATCCATCGTCTGGCACTCGTTTGAACGAAGCGAGAGGCATACTGCATCGTATACGTGTACTCATCACAGCAAAACAAATTCGCGGTCGAGGAATGTTTTTGACAAATCACAGGGAGGATATCTACTCGTGGATCCTTTGTCTGGACTTTCTACCCTCTCGAGTCCAACACGAGCACGAAACTTAAACAATTGGAAGCGGACGGTGAACAGAAACATATGCAGTGGCGTAGCCAGGGGGGAGGATTAGGGGGATAAATTCCCCCCGAAATTTTGGAACCAAATATGAAAATATGAAAATGGAAGATTGAAAGTCGAGAGAGAAATAAAATGGTAAATGTTTTAAGGTCTAAAGAAAATGTCCTGAACAAATATTGTTATCTTATTTAATTAAAAAAGTTATGAGTTGTTCTGTGATTTTAATTTTTTAACAATCCCCCCCGAAATAAAATCCTGGCTACGCCCCTGTATATATGTATAAAGATATATATGTATATAGATATATATGTATATAGATATATATGTATATAGATATATATGTATATAGATATATATGTATATAGATATATATGTATATAGATATATATGTATATAGATATATATGTATATAGATATATATGTATATAGATATATATGTATATAGATATATATGTATATAGATATATATGTATAGTAACAAGAATATATAAATGTTTGCATATTTCAAACACATGCGCAAAAAAGATAAAATTACATCACGAAATTGTCAAATGCGATATTATCGTACGATAGAACAGACTTGATTTTTAAATCAATTATATATAATGTACGTATTTAATAACCACGGGATTATTCTCAGATTATGGTAAAATATTCTCATCTTTAAAATAAAATGGATTGTTCTTTACCCGCGTATACCGCATGCGAGTTATTTCCCACACGCATATAAGCTTTACGTCAATCTGCATGCGAAATTCGCCGAAACAACAACAAGGGATCTAGGTTGTCAATGCGGGATCGTGTTTTATGAAATATGAAAATATTACCTAGAAATTGGAAAGGAATAAATCAATAAAACGAATCTATTGGCAGATGAGATGTTTTTGAATGAGAAGCAAAACTTTTTAAATCGTTTCTGCCAGTTTGTAAAAAAAATTATAAATAAAAGCTACTTGTTTTAATTTAAAAAATTACCCAATGCATTATATATCTGCTAATTTAGCTTAATTTTAAAAATGACAGTATATGCATTCTTTTAAAAATTTACTATTTTCTCTAGAAGGGTTGCTCCGTCAGGTGGCGCCGTTTGTGGAGAAGCTTTGTACTAAGCTTTGCACCCCTTTCCACCCCGAATATCTCGATAAAATATATAGTTTAAGGAAGAAAAAAGGAGAACATTCTTTACATAATTAATTTATATATTTAATTTAATCCTAGTCTTGATAATTGGAATCTACATAAAATAGTTGAATCTTGGTAATATAAATTATTACAACTTTTAATTATTCATTTCATATTATTTTGATAAATATTGTACTTCGTTTAGTTGTCTAATTTATTAAATTAAATCATGTTCAAATATTAAAAGATTTAATTGCAAAGACATACATCCTTCAAGCCGTCATTTAATGGAAGACTAATGTCAATCCTGTTGTCATCTATTTATCTATCAACTGCAGCCATAGACAACAATGTCGGAATTAGGAAAATATATCTGGTATACCGCTGTTATTATGCCGAGTCATAGAATCGATTCCCGACATCGCTATACGCTAGGGTGCAATAACCAACGCGGACTCCGCCTGCACTCCGCCCGCCCCCATCGTAGATAATCGCCTCCGTAATTCACATATCCAGGGTCATTATTATTCATACTTCGAGTAAGACCATGGTATGCAAAGGCAAATTGCCAGCCGGACCGACGAACGGCGCGTAGTACTTGCATACGTACGTAGGAGCTTAGCTTTTCATCGAGCATTATGTAACGATCCGACTATGTACAAAAGTGTGCCACGAGGAAAAGAGTGAGTTTACTTTGGAAGTTAATAACGCTTTAGTCAACTGAACGTGCAACATGAGACACGCTTTCCCATTAAAGGGGATAGAACGAAGTCACGAGCGATGAGTTCATAAGCCGCGCTCGAGATCGTATCACGAGAGTAACGTAAATAATTACAGGCACGAGACCTGTTTACCGTAAACTTCACCTCCTTACGGGGAAACGTGGGAAACCCCGGATCCCCGTTGTCGAGACGTTGAGCGATCGGCAAGATTTTTTCCCCGCGTCACCCCGCGTTTGCAAAGTGAATTAGATATTTTTGCGAGAGTGCAGTGGCGGCCGCTTCGCGAGCTACGCCAATTATATCGTCGGGCTTTTACAATGGTCTTTAAAACCAGCATTACGTGTTTATCTTTAAAACATCTCGCGATAAAAGCGAATTGCGGGTTACGTGCGGGCGGTACGGGAATTGAACACTTAAACCGCGGCGCTACCCCGAGGATTATAAAGGCAGTAAAAGAAAGATTAGCAGCCATAGCCCCCCGTCATTTGTTCCTGTTCAAAGGCAATAATTATCCTTCGTTTCGCCGGGTGATTCCAAGCGGACATAAAATCTGAGTCCATCTGCATTTTTTTTCTTTCCATCGATATTTCTTCCAGTAATATATCCGAGGTACGGCCGTATCTCGCCGAGGGTTGGGCTGCGTTTTGTCTTTCGCACAGAACACGCAAAGCCGAGATACTCGCCGAAGTCGCGCCACCTTTTTACGGCACACCCCGTAC
Source organism: Aphaenogaster ashmeadi (assembly GCA_003063805.1). Lineage (NCBI taxonomy): Eukaryota > Metazoa > Arthropoda > Insecta > Hymenoptera > Formicidae > Aphaenogaster > Aphaenogaster ashmeadi. The sequence goes on along the minus strand of NJRQ01000033.1, from coordinate 570,958 downwards.
GTCTTTCTGCGGCTGATGGTTGAAAAAGGAAGAGAGGGCCCTCAACGATCACGCGAGGCCTGTAAACGGTTATCGCGTCACTCGACCGGAAGTGCATTCCTGACGGCCGGAAAGAACGGCCGGACTCGATGGCCCCTCTAATTACGCTTCGTACCATTCACGAATCTTTCAGCGCCTCGAATCTCCAAGGTTGTTTGTTCTTCGTAGAATTAGGCGAACATATGCAAATTATTATTGATTGAGACGCGATTTGATGCAAAATTCCTTGCATCGGCCTGTCGCTCGTTGTTCAGTCTGTTATTTTTCACGAGTTATTTCCGAGTATTCATGGCCCGGCGCGTTTGAACGTGAAAAAAAAAAAAGATCGATCGTGCCGCGCAGATTTGCGGAATTCCTCGGCCGCTAGTCGAGCCCGCCCCGTTCTCCGCGTGTCAAATGAAAATATGTCACTGCCAGTCGGTGGCAGTCGAAATCCGGACGCGGTGGCGTTCTCATCAGCATGCGAAAACTTTGTTATTTGTTTGAACACGTTAAATTATGCATGCGCAATATGCTGACGGCTTTCGACGGCGTTTCGGGGGAGGGAGACGGAGGAGGACGCGAGTTTGGGCGCGGAGAAGGGCACGATCCGTGGGGGTAGTCGAAAGGACGGATGAAGGGGTGATAGAGAGAAAGAGAGAGGAAGAGGGGTACTAACAGTGCCACACAGAGAGGAGTGTGCGAGTCGAAAGGGTGCAGCTTTTCTCTCAAACGTAATTGAAACAACAATAAAGTACGAACGCGCAACAATGAACGCACCTAATAACCCCGAGCTCTTTGCCAGCTCTATACCTCGGCCTGAAAACGAAGGGATCCCGCGTCGACTCTGCCGTTCGAGGGGTGTGAAGATATGATTAAATTACGGGATACAAGCTGTTCGCCCCATGTCCACCAAGTTTATGTCCTCGCGCGATCAACCATCTTACGATCCGGCCGACTAGCTGACTTGGGTTATAATTAATGTTTCGATACGAATTTTATTTTATTTTATTACTTAGTACTTTTTGCAAATTTATGTAGAGAGTATTCGTTAGGTACACAGGCGTCGGCTTAATATAGAGACATGTATCTTGGATTGAGAAGAGTAGCGATGTTTCATGCGAGGATATAATTATGTGTCAAACGCAGGGGCTTTTTTCAGCTATATATGCAGGCGTGCATGTATAATACCGTTTTAGAAGTCACAAAACTAATCTATGCACAAAGAACATACGGATACTTTGATGTTCAGAATTCGTCGACAAAAAGATAATTCAGTAGCTAAAACAGTATAAAGGGTAGGAAGTAGCAATTGATCAAGCAACAGCACTCGAATAACAAATTCGAGTGTGACATACGTTACATATCTATTTAGGAACACGGATGCATGATTTATTTGGATAGATATTTATATATATGTATACACATATATGTATATTAGCAGAGATTAAAAAGTCACCAAAAATGGGAGAACCCCAAATGCGGACGCGAACGCGGAAAATGTTAAATGAACTCAGACTGACAAGAGGATGTTTGTACATATGTATACACGCGCGCGTGTATAGCCGTGTATGAGTTAATGCGCCGTGGCGTGTGCGATGCATTTTTTTATCCGTCGACAAACGAACGGACGAACGTGACGTGGTCGCGCTAATCAAAATCCGATGCGGCAGCAACGACCGCCGATTAAGCGGTCTCTTCTGAAGCCCCCCGTCACGAATCCGCGAAGCTGCAGCGCGGTTGGTCGGTTTGACATAGTCTGGCCCTATGCCCCGTGTGTATACTTCGAATATACATATTTATACGCAGGGTTTGCGCGCTCGCGGTCCGCTTTCGTGTCCACGTCGATCGTCCCGGAGCGACACGGACCGGTTCTCCCTTTCCGTCCCCCTCTCACCGGTCGGCTACCGGACCGCTACCGGTCCGTTTAAAATATGAAACGCGGTGACAGCTAAAATCTGCAGGAAGTTTGTACAATGCAGTCGGACTGCAGGCTACGCCGCGAGAGAGGAAGCCGGTCAATTGGAAACGGGGTGACCGAGTTACGGGCTCCCCTGAACTACCACCCCGCGCCGCGTCCGCGTTATCCCTCCGCATCCCTTGGCAACCTGGCGTATCGAGTTTCTTAGCGGAATCACCCCCTTTCCTTTCCCTTCGCGGTCTACTGCCAGATCTCTGCCGCGATGCGCCATAAGGAAAAAGAGTCTTGATTCTCTGCGAGAACCGTGGCTGGCGGTCGCCTGTAACAACCACCGGTGGGTGACCCAGCTCACGTTCACAGACGTGCAACCGTTTCTTCACTAATGCCGCTTCCTGTTCACGTAAAAGAATTTCGATATACTGAACGTAACCGTCAGGTGGACCGAGATCCGAGTAAGAAGCGTCACAATGAAGTCTTTCGGTCGACACGTTTGAGGCGGACGGCAAAAATACTTTGCTCGTATATCGCGATAATGATGCTTGTCGTCTTATTAACAAGTTCAATTACTTATTTAGCTTAAGTTTCTTTTTTTCATAAAACGTATATTCTCTTGTTGTTGCTTTAATCGGTATCTTGAATCTAAAGTCATGCATGTTTCACATAAACAATCATTCCGAGTAATCTCGATAGTTCTGTAATCAAAGAGCGACCGTGTCTTAAAATATGAGTCTCCCCATTCTGTATTTCGCCTGATGTGCTCTTGAGACAAAATTCAAATAACGATTATACAGTCCTATAATGAGCACGCGAAAGCGCACCTGAGTGCAAGCTAAGCCAAGTGCAAGTACGTGACATTTCGAATCTTCAATAGTACGCTGCCTCGCAATTGAAAAGCTAGAAAAGCTGAAACCCGACTATATTTCTAGCTTCTTTAATTTCATCGTCGTACATCCTGTATACTTTTTTATGCAATTAATATTAAAAATTCTTATTCGCGTTTACTAACTAGACTAAATAAAATAAATTAAATATTAATTATTCTGTTATAATCCAAGAGAATAATTGAAGTACACACACTAAGAGTTGTTACATCTTATCATTAAGGTTTTTAAGCGAACGAAAACATTTCATAAGTGCTGATATAACAGATTGGTTGTATAACGCCCAAGATCTCGAAAAATGTTTGAACGTGTTGATAATTGCTTGTTGATATTATAAGATAAAAGCTTGACGCAGCATAATGGCGTAACGTCGATATCGGGATGGAAAGGATTAAAACGCGACGCCATGTAAAATACGTTTACTATCTTGTTACAACGTCAATCAAAACGCACGGCAATAAATCATCACCGTACCATATCCCTCGGATCAAGCACCGAAAACTCCATACCACGTTGATAGCGCGTATACATATAACAAATATAGGCGTTACGATATTATCTTCCAGTAAATGTAATAAATTTTCGTAACGCCGGCAGGTATTTTATATGCGAAATATTTATCGCGCGGCGAGATGTCCAAAATTAAATCGTTCGAGCCATCAGGGGATGGCGCACAATAAAGGAACAGCGCACGGTCGGCCATCGCCACGAGGATTCGGATAAAATCGAACGGATATCGTTTGAATATAGTGTATTCGGTCCTATTCGCCCCCTAAATTCACCATCCTTTCGTCGTCGTCGTCGTCGTCGTCGTCGTCGCCGCCGTCGTCGTCGTCGTCGTTTCTGACTTCCGTTCTGGCGTACGTCGCGCGAGCTCTTATTAAAGGTGGCGATTTATCGCTAGTAATAACGGTGCGGTCTGGTGCTGCTTGGCGGTGAATGTCTCCCTGCCAGGGTTCTCCGGGAAGAGCAAGAGCGAGCTCGTGGCGCGAAGAGGAAGAGGTCAGAGGGCAGAAACTGGAAAGTAAGGGTTTATTCGCAGCAACCTCGTCCGCGCGAGGGGTGGGTGATGCGCTTCCCCCCTCCCTCTCAGCAGTGTGTTATCAAGCGTACGTTAAGCGTGTGTGTGTGTATGTGTATGTGTGCGTGCGCGCAACGGGGTAGATTAACAATTCCTGACATTTTAGTGGCGCTCCGGATGCGTTAACGCCACTTCAAGTACCGGAGTGCCCGACTGTAACGAGCTCCAGGATTGATTAACCGCCTCTGTCGAGCGACCCGCAACTACGGACTACGTGCTTCTCTAAGCAAACGAGACGACGGCCCGACGAAAGATCCTCGGAACTTATAATTACCGCTTGATTAATCGCCATTTTGACAGATAACTCGGAAACGGAGGGAATTTTTCACTGACTCGTCGCCGTTGCGCTCGGATCGTCTACCGTATGCATCGATTAATCTTCCTAAAATATTGGACTATGTAAATTAGCTGCCGCGTCTGCCGACTTTTCGGACAACTGATTCCGGACGAATCGGTAGTCGCTAGTCACGTTAAAAAGCAAGAAAATAGAAAACATTTATCATAGTAAGAATATATAAATTGTACTTTAATTTAGGCGAATTGAAGCGATTTGCAATAAATAAGGATATTTTGATTAAATCTAAGTCTAGCTTCCTGACGTCGATCTTAATAATATCAGTATTAATAATTAGAATCCACATGTAGGCTTGAAATAAAGTTTAGAAATACGAATGATAGAGTTGACCGAGAAAATTTTTTTTCGAAATTAGATGCAGATACTTTATTCAGGCTGTGTACGATCAGATAATTATTGACAAATATTAATCATAAGTTTCGAACGGAATGGCACTCTAAAAAAAATCTGGATCGATTAACACAGCATTAGGCGTAAGACAGCGGCAGGTGCTTTCCCACGTCAGTAATGATTGAAACGATGGATCGGTCGACCGGGTTTGGACCGCGCATAAACATCGATAGAGGGAACAGGTCACCTGCCCAAGGGGTTAAGAAGACGAATAAGCATTATTCATACCGTGTGAACGCTTATACTTAAGTTATTCATCTCATGAATTAGTAAACACGATGAAGAGAAGCTCTGGCTCGCGTATATCGGCCCATCCCTACACACAACGAAGTTTACCAGAATATTAAGTCCAAACGATTCTCTTGCCACTCATGTTTGCCTCGTCATCGGAAAGTAATACTAATTTTGAGATTAATAAATTCGAAGGAATTACTATATCACAATATTGTGATAACTGTCTCATAAAATGCATTATTATCTTTCTTGGTACATATTGCGGCTATAAATTTAAAAAAAGAAACTAAATTAGAATATTAAAGTTACATAAAGAAGATATTTGTCAGTGAAGGGAGTGTAATCTTTAAATTTTTAAATTTCCCAAGACAGCTACCAATATATTTTCTAGATCGAAAATAAAATCTGATAGAGAGCGTCGAACATGCGTATAATACTCATCTCGTTTCCTTCGATCTTTTCTAATGAAATTTTAAAAGAATTTCCGAAGGAGGGTCTCAATATTCTCTCATTCGGAATTGCACAGGTTTCTATCGCGGTTGTCGGTAATATTTAAAGGAAAGAGGAAATGATTTAGCGAGGAAAGCAACGGTTACCGCCCGCGTCCCATCACGGCATCGTCGAAACGACTTGTAGGCTGGAAATAGATTACAAACGTAATATTTCAACCGTCGTGAATATTCCGCGCTGCTGGTGTCGGCACGGTCCTTTCGTGCTGTCATCTTGTTTCCTTTCCGTCTGTCTTGCGCTGACTGGCGATCTACTTGGGATAAGAAGAATTTTTGTACCAGGTGGCCCCTAATTGGTTACCCGTCATTAAGGGCGGTCTCGCGATCCTAATTATCTTAGCGTAAACCTTGACGCGTCAAGTAATGGTACCCTTGCGACTTTCGCGAAACCTTTAACAGATCGTCAAGCAAGAGTACGAGATGATTCATGTATTACACATCTTTCGCAACTTCGTTTAAATATAACATTTTTTATTGTTTTCTTGAATTAGATAAATGGAAATAATCGTAAAAATAATGAATGCAGTTATATATTAAATTTCTTACATATTTGTATACATATATATATACTACAATCTATATTTTATAAAATTGTAACCCGTATAAGGCAGCTAAAACTTTGGCATTGATAATATGTCGCAAAGCATATTATCAATAGAATTTTGAAATATATTGTTTGCAAGATATTACCAATATACAGATATATTAAAGATGTATATATACGTATCTATAACATATAAAATGATATAATTAAGTTTTATATCCGCTAATTAATCTCAATAGATTCATCGAAAATGGTTCATAATGAGATATATCAAAATATAAAAATAGAGTTGATTTAAGTGTGAATATGAGGAATGTTATATAAAAATCGCCATCTCTTCTTCATTTCATGATAAATTATTTTATCGTATTTGTGCAATTTATCTAGATAACATTTCTTGTCTATGCAATAAGTAGGTAGATTCCTGTAAAAAAATATGCTCCTCTTGATTTTTCAATAAAGACTATACAAAGGTAGTTTCAACTTAAGTCTTCGTTTCTTGTTCCTGTTGTTCTCGTTGTGGTTGCCCTTCGTCGACATCCCAGTTTTCAACATCCGGCACCGGATAATTCCACGGTTGAATTTTGGCTGATCCGAAAGCCGCAAATATCACGAAAGCGAAAACCTGAGAAACGATGGTAATCCAGAATGCGACCCTCCAACGCGCTATGGTATGCTGTCAAAAAACACGTGCGAATGTTAATACTGAAATAAACAACATCAATGTGGAAACGTTACTTTTACAACTGGCATTAATGCGTAAACGTTACTTTAAGACAGGTTATAAAATTTAATATACCAAAATTACTTCGAACATTGTGACACAAGCAAATGACATAATATTAAAATTCTCATTTTAAAGATCTTGTGTCACAATAAAGTTGACTTCGCAGTTGATTACGCAATTAGGATTCAATGTCTCTTAGAGTGAATATCAGCTTAACTTTCTTATATCGGGTTAAAGTCGTTTCACCTTTCGTAAAACTTCAAGAAAGTGGAATCTCTGTGCATAACTTATTAAAAATTCAAGAAATTGGCGATCATATCACGTTGCTCTTAACGGACACTTTTTCTTTTTTTTATTTGATTACGCATTAAAAATGTTCACTCACTCCCTCCCCTACGAGAGCACCAACTATCGGTGGCAGGATAAAGGCAGAAATGGTGCCCGGAGTATTTGTAATGCCCATCAGGATTCCTGCGTAATTCGGGGCCAGATCGTTCTGATTACAAAGATGACCAACGAATATAGCACCACAGACTACTATGCTCAAAGTTAGCAGCACGGTTGACGTCAGACGGTCGCAACCAATGTATGCGATTATAACGAGAAAGATGCTAGGTGGTACAGTGCCTGGAAGAAAGAGGAATGCATTAAAAATATCAGAAATCTCCGTTGTGAATATATTTAATTTATTATGACATACACAAAGGGTACCTCCGGTTAAGGTAGTCAAAATGACCTCATCTTTTAAAAGGAAAACGAACTGCGTGTACATGTGTATATACTAACAACAAAATTTTCTATAACGCCCCTACTCCTCCTTCCCTCACCCCCCCAATAACGCAAAAAATTGCTAATTTTGCCTAATATTTTTTTTCTCAAATCCTATCTAACAAAAAATTATTTTAAAAATTGAGTATGTAAACATAATAGAACTGCATTAATACAAATTTTTTCAATATGTAGGAGATTTATATTCTTATTTTCTAAAAATCCTAAATGTGATAAATTGTAATATTTTCGAGTTTGAGAGGGCTTCGGTTCCAATTTTTCTGTGAATAATATATTTTGGTAATTTCAATTTTTACAAATTTTTTGGAATGGTGCGCGACCCCTAAATTGGCGAAAAATCGTATTTTTAGTGATTTTTGGTTATTTTTTACCTTAAAAGAGTTCACAGATCTTTTAATTATCTTCAAACCTTCAGAATTATTTATTCTTATTCAACAAATACGGTAATTAATACATTTTTTACCTTATAATTTTTAAAACAAAAAACTGCATTTTTTCGGGCGATTTTTTTTACTCTTGTAACTTAATTATATCATATACATATGTAATGTGTATATATATCATGTACATACATATACATACGCACGCATAGCCAAACAAACATTACATACAGGGAGATTTAAAAAAACCACTTGTCCTTCAAGAAACATATTCCTAATCGTATTCTGAGATGATTTTTTTCTTTGGCAAAAGTTTGTCCGGAGCTTAATCTTTAAGTTATAAAAAGAAATAGCGTATTGTGAGTCGGGTACAGGAGTAACGGTGTCATATGTCACGCGTCGCTCCACTTCTCGCTATCAGATGATGCTCATCGTTGCTAGGAAATCTAACAAATAAGCCATTTTATATGTCTACGGAGTCCAACCTACCGCTTTCCACGCGCTCGTTGGCTCAAACATTTTAATTAATTCTCTCTCTCTCTCTCTCTCTCTCTCTCTCTCTATATATATATATATATATAACTATTGCGAATTTTGCAAAATGGTATATCACTTTTCTTTTCAGTTTGACCCAATCTACCTCCATTTTTTGGTTGGCTAGTGATTTGTTGGACACTCTACATATGCCAGCATCCGTACAAAAATATTATATAAATATTATAATATATAGAGGGTGTAAATAAATACTTGTTACAAACTTCTAGAGTATGTAGGGGGTTCAAAGTAGACCAACTTTTAATAAGGAACTCATGTCCGGAAACGTACCGTTTGCGAACTGCAGACTGGAACTGTTGGTATGTTCAGTAATAGGAATAATTCTCATAATGACTTTATTTGCTTAAATTATATTACAAAAATGTTTGTTGACGAATTCCGAGTGGTACGTCTTCCAATAATTCTGGCAATCCTTCTTGCAGGAATGTCAAATAAACGCCTAACATTTTTGAAAGAGTGTACCAGAAGATGCTTCGCAGGTGCAATGCTTGCATCGAAATTGGTGGTCATCATTATGAGCAATTATTGTAGCTATCTGTTTTGACATTGCTAAACATTTTTGTAATGTAATGTAATCAAATAAAGTTATTATGAGAATTATTCCTATTACTGAACATACCAACAGTTCCAGTCTGCAGTTCGCAAACGATACGTTTCCGGACATGAGTTCCTTATTAAAAGTGGGTCTACTTTTTGAACCCCCTACATATCCTAGAAGTTTGTAACAGGTATTCATTTACATCCTGTATATATACAGGGTGAATCATTTTAATCGACGCACCTGAATTTCTCCGAAACTATTCATTATTCGAAAAAATGTTTTAAGTAAAACTTACTCTGTTTCGAGGGGGACATCTTATGATATATCATCTTCTGGTATATTTTGACATGAAATATAAAATATCTAGTAAACTATTCATTTTTTGATAACTGTACCTTAATACTTTTATATGTAGAATAGTGGGATGAATCAATTGATGTAAGGAAAACACATGTTGCTTTTCAAAAAAATATGTAATTGCATATTGCAAATTGCATAATTTTTTTGAAAAGCAACCATGTGTTATCGATTAATTCATCCACTATTCTACGCATAAAACTATTAAGGTCGAGTTATCAAAAAATCAATAGTTTGCGAGATATTTTATATTTTATTCTGATATATATTTCGACATGAAATATAAAATATCTAGTAAACTATTCATTTTTTGATAACTGTACCTTAATACTTTTATGCGTAGAATAGTGGAATGAATCAATT